>JAHPZR010009489.1:0-31307 GCA_019787425.1 Platygyra sinensis | reverse complement strand
GGCCTAGAGCTGAAGAAGTAATTGCCCAAGACCGCGATACCATCCGAGAACAACGCCAAAGATTGGCAGAAGTCGAAAGTCAAGAAAGACAGGCAAATGCCCTTGCTGCAGAAAAAGAAAAAGAAGAACAAGAGATAGAAATCTAAGACAACAAGTTGAAAGAACACAGGCACGGGTTGATAGCCTCCAAGAAGAACAAGGCAGCAATCTTGAAAGTGAAGCAGAACTGAATAGGTTAAAGCGGCTGAAAAAAAATTATCAAGAAGAGCTTGATTCAAAGAAAAAAAAAGTAGCCTCGCTTGAAAAAGAGGCGAAAAACAAAGAAAAAACTAAAGCAAGAGTTGGCAGAGAAAGGGCAAAGCTGGCCCAAATGGAAAAGAAAAGAAACGAAATAGAAGAAAGGCTGAACAACACAAAGGCCCTTGATGAACTAAAAGAACGAGAAAACGATCTCAAACGTCAAAACGAAGAAGACCGGGCAATCATCCAAGATGAAAATACCGCGCCCTCGGAAAGAGAAGCCGCAGAAGCAAGAGTAGCAGAAAGAAACGAGGAGCTCGATCGGTTGCAAACTCAGGTTGGAGAAAGAGAAGCCGCCATGCCTCTACAAGAAAGGGTTCGCGAGATCTTCAAAAAATATGGCTTGACGGTGACATCCATCTTTCTCGCCGCCGGCGTCACAATCGGCGCTGTTGTTGGGGCAATCACCAACGCTTTGAAATCCATGGGCAAACAATTAGCAAACGGTCTTAAGGCGGTTGGGGCAAAAAGCTGCTAATGCACTGCCTGGTCTAATCGGGGCGATCGTCAGTTTCCTTTTCAAAACCGCCGGACATGCAATCGGTTATCTAGCCGAGCATACATGGCTCTTGATTTTGGCGGTGGTTGCTTTCCTTGTCAGCAAATTAAAGCGGCGTTAACGCATTGCTATAAATAACAGGGCAACAACTCCGACTACGCCAACAATTAAGGCGGTTTTGTTCATTTCGTGCTGCGGCGTTTTTTCTGAACTTTGTTCATTTTTCAGCTGCTCTGCCTGCGGGTTTTCTTTGATTGGCGATTTTTCGGGCCGCAGAGATTGGGCCGCCATGGCGGCTCTGTGAATTGGGTTTGAAGGGTGGCTGTTAGGCGGGTTTATTTTTGATGGGCCGCCATCCATGAGCTGGAGCGCCGCCTTTTTTGTGCCCAAATTTACGCCATTGTTCACACCTAGCCTCATTCCCGCCATGGTCTGCTTGAGCTTGTTGTTGTAGCCAATTATGCTTGCCGTGTTGATGATCATTCTCGCCGGCATCAGCCAGGCTCCGGGACACACGGCGAGATTCATTCTGACTTTCGCTTGATCAACTGCGAGCTGGTATCTTTGCACGCTTTTCGCCAAGTCCGGCTGCCTGATAGCATCTTCCATCAGGGTCAAAAACTCTGTCTGGGCCTCTTTTGCTCTCCCCCCATCTCCAAGGATGCTGCTCCTCACATTCACCTGCGCGCCCAAGATGCAGTAAACGAAAGCCTCGATTGACTGGTTGATGCGTGAAAGCCCTGCTTGTGTCAGTCCAGAAGCTGTTTTGGGAGCAAACCAGTCATACGGAGTGGAAACGTCCGGCTCAATGTAGTAAATCAAATTTCCATTGATCGCTTTGCCGCCCTCATCGCTGAATTTGTTATACCCCAGATATTCATATTCTGTTTTTGCCACATTGAAATAAACGTAGCCAAGGCCGTTGTTTTTGTCGTGTGTAAAGCGGAAATCGCTCGATGGGTCAACCCCGAACTCAGCGCATAACCTTTTGTAAGAGGCCACATCATAATGGTTGTTGAATGGGTTGAATGTGGGGTCCCCCGGCAAAGCGCTTATGCTCTGTATTCCTCCCAGCTGATACAGAATTCGCCTGACTGTGAAGTACACGTGGAACTTGTAGAATGACCTTACCTGCAGCGAAAGAGAGACTCCGCTAACAAAGATTTCGCGAGAAATACCGCAGCCCTGCGTGGCGCAAAACACCGTGAAGTTCAGCTGGTGTGTCCAGTATTTCATGTTTGGGCCTCTCAGCCAAGTTTTTGCTTCGGCCGATGTTGTGTGTCTGAGCCTGGTTTGTTTGAATATATCGCGAAATTTTGTGATGAAATATTGGTCTGGCGTGGCGTATATTTGGTTCCCTATGTTGTAAATTTCCGCGATGTTTGGTGCCTTTTCTGTGAAATCAATTGCGGGAATTGGCAACGCCTTTCTGTTTCTCAGCGGCGTCAGTTGATAGGGGAAGCCTGGCACGCCATCCACCAACCCGAGCGTATTTTTCATTTGCCGGCTGCAGTATTTTCTGTCTGAGCCAAACACGCTCTGATAAAGGCCGGAGCCCGCCTTGAAAAACACTTCTGCGCTAAAGTTCTTGTTTTCATCTATGCTGGCCTGTGAAACGAATTTTGTCACGTCCGCGTTCGGAAACTCGTTAATGAACCGTGTCCAGGCCTTGTCTTTTGCGGCGTCTGATTTCTTTTTCACCTCTGGAGATTGCATGTACTTTGCAAGCTGGTCCATTTTAAATATATATATGCATATATAAATGGTTGTGCTTACTCTTGTCACGCAAAAGAATGGAGAGACTGTCTACTTTGACGAGCCTATTCCACAAGTTCATTTCATGAAGCTGCTGTCTTGCAGTTTGTACAATTCTTGGGATACGCTCAAAAATAAAAGCAAAGCCTCATTAGTCGAACCCAACAAAACATTAAAAGATTCAAATTTTGCTTCAGGAAATTACACTCTTGAAAACTTTGCTAAATCAATGGTAGAGGGTTTCAAACCATATTTTTATGAAATAACCGCAGAAACTTATTCGCCTCTTGGCCAGCTTGTGATCACAAATCATGGTGCAAAACCAATAAGCTTTGATCATAAACTAGCCAATTTGTTTGGCATTAGCCAAGAGCCTGAAAAAAAGTAATTTTAATAAAACGCGTGATGTCGCCAACAGCGTACTTCATTCACTGTGATTTGATAGACGGAAATAACAATCTATTCAACGGCAAAAGGTCAGATCTTTTGGCCAAGTATGATGTAAGAGGAAAGCCTTTTGAAAAAGTCAGATATGACACTTCATTGCAATTTCGTTTTCGAGACTGTTCTACAGGTTCTCATGTAAACAGCATCACTCTCAGCGTCAGAGATCAAGACGGTGAGCTGTTTGATTTCAATGGCATGCCGCTTGAGTTTGAATTGGAGTTAAATTAATTTTTATACAATGTGCTCAAACGTTCTTCCGTCTGCGCCTCATGATGAAAGTCTGTATCCGCAGCTTTCGCCTCACGATTTCAGAATGCGAAAGGTCAATGAAGTTGCAGCTTCTCCAAACGCAGAAGTTGAACATTATCGCCGCGTTGCGAAAAAATATAAGCGGGCCAAGAAGATTGTCAACTGGAGCGCGAGCGGCTGTGGCGTTGTTTCTGCTTCTTGTTCTGTTGCCGGCCTTGGCAGCGCACTCTCTGTTGTGGGTCTTCCAGCCTCAATTCCACTCGGCGGCGTTGGTGGGGCGTTCGCTCTTGCTTCTTCAGGGCTAGTAGTCGCCAGCAAAAAGCTTGAATCGAAGATAAAAAAACATCGAGAGATTGCGACACTCGCAACCGCCAAACGTGACACTGTTTACCGGCTTCATTCCAAGGCTTTGACCGACAACAAAATATCAGACTGCGAGTTTCAGTTAAACATGGCCGAATTTTCTCGATATAACGAGCTGAAAGAGGCTGTAAGGGCAAAACTGACTAAAAATCCGTCTAAGCCAGACATTGAGAAGATAAAAAAAGATGTCCGAAGCGAGATGGAGGCAGAGTTTCGAAAAAAAATAAATGCTCTCGCCACCAGTTCGAATTAACATACCAAAAATTTAATTCAGGTTTTCATTTTAGCGTGACAAAAAGTCACGCGTGACGTTGCGCGACGTGTCACAAAAAAAGGAAAACCTTAGTGGGGAGGTGCTCGGTGGCTGTTTTCTTTGCCTAGCCCCGGCTAGGTCTTTCCCGCCGCTGAGAAGGCAGCTCTTCCTTCCCATTCTTACTCCGGGACTGAGTTGAAATCCCGGGGGATCTTTGAGCACCTCCCAGTTATGTGCTGGGCCGGAGCGGGCTCAACCGGGGTTGTCACCGCACACTCGGTCTCACCCTCTACTCCTGACAACTTCATGCACGTGCTTTTTAAGGAATCCTGGGCGGCCAACCCAACATCCAAGAACACCACCAATCAGTTGCTAATTGTCTATTGGTCGATGTGGAGTATTTATATTTCATAAAATCTGTTTTTTAAGACATGTGGTGCATTTTTTTTTCTTCCGTGTAAAACGCATGCGTATTTTGAATAAATAACAAACAAATAAAATGATCGTATTGATTCACACAATTTGGCGTGCTATTGTCGAACTTTCTCTGCCTGCTTGGCAAAAAGAAGTCAGAGATATAACAAATGAAGTCGTAAATGCGATGAAAGAAGCTAAAAAATATGAAGCTGCCGTTTAAGACGTGACGTGATGCATAAAATATTTTTGCCTCGTCAAGTGTAAACAAACCTGAATTTGCATACAGAATATTTAATTACCGGACGCATTTCCACTCGATGTTTTGACGTGCCAGTCATCTTGCAAAAGAAAATCGACAAGCTGTTGTGGATTCATGTTTTTCATAAATTCAAGGGCTTGTTCAGGTACGGGTATTTTTTTTATTTCTCCTTTTTGCTCGGCAAAATATGTTTTTTTTTTTTGCACCCGGCAAAATATACCAATTTCCCCCCTCTTTCGGCGCGGTAACTAGTTGGTTTTTCCTTCCGTCGGCTTTGTTCTATTATTCCTTTTCTTCCTCTGCCCATAATAATTTAGCGCCGCATTTCTTCAATAGAAAAATATTCTATTACAAATATCAGTAGGCCGTGTTTCGCTTACACACATTTATAAGGGGGCGTTTTGTTACCGATTTCACCGGGGCTCTATTTTGCCCGACGGCGAAGCATTGCGAGCCGTCGGGCAAAATAGAGCCCCGGTAAAATCGGTAACAAAACCCCCCTTATATATGTGTGTAGGTGGGGACTCTGTGGGTATCAAATTAGACTGTTCACAGTCCCCTATTTTTCCGTGCGATCGTAGATGTGGATCTTGGTCCCTTAATGCGAGCGAAACTGGGGAGAGTACAAAATGCCCGTGGGTAGAGGTGGCGGAGGGCACGGCCGGCGGAAAAAATAGGGAGACTGTAACAGCTTCACTCTGTCTCGTGTTCAAGGGGCGTGGCCGAATTTTGGCGCCTCCATTGATCAAATCAATTAACAATCTCTTCCCTGGAGAAAAAAGCCTGTCAAATCAGGGAAATATGATATCGATTACGTGTTGCTCCACAGTTTCAAGACATTTTGATTAAGGGTCTTCAAGTTAGCATTGCTCACGAAATCGATTCAATGCAGTTACTAAGTTGAGTCGAATTAATGCAGGAGGTAAAATCTCATCTCTGACTGCAAAAAAAGCGACAAAGCCCGCAAGTTCAGATGCGTGCCGTGTTTGTGGCGTTGATTTCAGTCGGTGATTACGGCTGAAACAACAAGTACATTTCGACCGGAAATCTATTTAAGATCTCTGAATGGGCTGGAGTTGACAAAATTCGCCTAGCAATTCTTTCGAAAATTCTTGGCGGTGTTGAAATGGATCCACAAGATGGAAAATCTTCCCGCGAACGAAAAACAACCTCTTTTGCTCGCGCTTTAACACCAATCCTCCAAGACTAGAGGCAGACAGACCATCAAAATCAAAACAGTCTCCAGAAAATTCTTCCGAAATCGATGCCATTTTGGCCTGAGCCGCGAAGTAATGAATGCCACTTTCTGTCACTCAAGTTGTCATCGCTCTGCTGCGCTCTGATGAACTCTATTGTCGCTCGACCAATCAGGTGTTGCCGTTGCTAGAGCAACTAACTCCGTGAACGCGAGATAAAGTGAAGCTGTTACAGTCTCCCTATTTTTTCCGCCCCCTCACCACACGCTATTAACCCCACCACTCCTACCCAAGGGCATTTTGCTCTCTCCCCAGTTTCGCTCACATCAAGAGACCGAGATGGCGGCCCGGTCGAACTGAACGATCGACATCTACGATCTCACGGAAAAATAGGGGACTGTGAACAGTCTAGTATCAAATTTTCTCCCCTGCGAATTTTCATGTTCAGTTACATAAATAGCACTATACGTTCGAAAAGCCGCTGACTGAAAATGAAATGTTGTTCCAAGGAAGGAAGGAAGAGCCCATCTTTGCTTGGAGTTTTGGAGGCTATCGAGGTCACATTATCTGTCGTCGTCCTGCAAAATATGAAATAATCATGACGAGAAAGTTTAGTTGGCGTATGGTACTGGATAATTTCTCAGGAAATGAATAGGAAGGTTTTTCGAGACATAAACATGCTCACACAACTCCACCAATACGAGCCTCCAAAATGGGCTTCTTCGCTCAAAAATATTCCACAGCACTTTGTGAAGGTTAGATATTTGAATGCTCTTAGTATAGCGTTAGAAGTAAGCTTTCTGAAGCACGAGTTTTGGATCTATCGAATTTGAAAGTTTCTCCCATAGGGGAATCCCCTTCTAATGATTATATTGTGCTTTATAACATAGCTAATTATTATACATATGTTAGCGTGCGCTCAGATTGGCTTTTTCTATGAAAAAGAAATGGATGGTTCATAGAAATTGTTTTTTTCACAACTTCTTTCGAGTAAAACTGAACTTTAGCTGTTACTAATGGCAAGTATTATCCAACATTTGAGTTAGGGTTTCTCGATGACTTTGAAGATTTAGAAAACGTGTCTAAAATGGTTGCAGAAACATCGGAAGGGTCGAAAGATCAACAAAGCGAAAGTGCTGCCGGTGAAAATAACACATGCACGTGCACGTGTAGCAAAAAGTGCTGCCAGTGAAAACAGCACAAGCATGGGCACGTACAGAATTTGCAATTTGGTCAGTGCAGGAAAAGTAACTTTTCAGCGTGAAAAATGTCTTGCTATGTTATAAAAGCAATGGACAATGTCTAGTGTGCGTCCATCCAATTGGGGATGCATTTGGATAGTTGGGAGAGCACTTAGGTAGCTAGAGATGCTCTCGGCTGCACCTCGAACATCTCTAACGCTACCTTTGTGCTCTCCCAAATATCTGCATGCATCCCGAATTGGATGGAAGCACTTCTTAATTAAAGCTGATTTCCAGTCCGTACTGCGCACTCTCAAGAGTTTGTTTATGTTTTTTGTTTTGCCTCATGTAAGACATCACGAAATGTAAACATTTCACAACTACTTACATGAAGTAAATTCAAAGTTTAAAAACAACTGCCATTATGGATACGAAGCCGTCAAAGCTTAATACTTCGTTCTTTCTCATATCACTTCATGAAACAACTTCACAGCTGTAAAAATCAATGAAGCTGTTGGAAAAAGAATTTGAAAGGTCTCAAAGATAAGGTATGTGGTTCTTAACAAATAACATCGATTCACATTCCATTGAGTGAGCCGTTTATAATGTATATAAATATTAGGGTTCTGAGACTGCGCAGTACGGACTGGAAATCATCTTTAAAAGTTTTCTTTGAGATTCTTCACTATTTTGAACGACTTTTGAATAGTTTTGTATTTGTAGGCGTCAGAGATGCTAACTTGGTGCCTTTTTATCAATTAGTATTGATCGATATTGACTGTGATTGATTGTCAATTTCATTGATTGCACATCCTGCCTGGAGAGGACTCCCATTAAAAAAGAACTGGGCTGCTCATTGTACCTTTTAGGAGTAAAAACACAGTTTTGTTATCTCTTAGAGTCTAATCAGCCTCAAAAGCTCCACAGTGGAAACTTTTGTGATACTGTTTAAAATATAGGGTTTTCAGCTGGAAAAAAATATGATGAGATAATTTGTTACTTTAGAATTGGTATCTCTTAGGGGTGGAAAACATTTCATGCCATACCCACAAAACAGAATCTTTGTACCTCTTAGATGTTCTTTTCAAAATTTCTTTTTTTAATGGAAGTTCCTCCTCAGGCACCCTGGAGTAGATAGCTGGGTTAGTGACAAGGTCTTCCCCACTGTATAAGCTATATTGTATGGAATTGGTATTTTCCATGTGAGATATGACAAGGAGTGGTCATGATTCATGGGTCTTAATCATGGTGTATGCATCTTTCTGTTTACTGTACTTTCACTCTTCTATTATGGAGATGAACCAGGTAGGAGAAGACAGTCCAAAATAACTTACATGCACATGCTCAGAATGCTGTTCCTTTCCCCTGAAAATAAAACAATCTTTTCCCCAGAGCTGGCACATTTTGGGTCAGGGGTGAGCAAATGTTTGAAACGTTGGACCGGAACTAGAAAGTCTTGGTTCCTGTTTGACTGTGCACATCAGCTCAAGCTCAGTAATGGTTTTAAACATGCTTAGAGAGTAACCACTCTGACTACTGAATGCTAGCTAGGCAATCTTTCAATTTCCCCCATAGATGTTGATTCTTGGTTCCAAAAGAAGCATGGCCTCTGGGAATGAGTTTATTCATTTTATGCATGCTTGTCTCATTCACAGAATCGTTGCTTCTCCCGATCAGTGACAAGTATTTCAACCACACATAACCTTGTTCTTGGTTGTGCCTTGATAACATCTCACTTAAGGCAACCATTTTTAGTAGGTGGCTAAAATTTTAATAGATGCTAAATCCGACACTAATACATGTAATTTTCCCAAGGAGGGAAGCAAAATATATCTGTCTTTATAATCCATCAAATATTTTAGCTCACGCATGGTTGATCTAAACACTTCACATGACCATAGTTAGTCGACTAACTATGACATGACTGAATATTCCCCAGCTAAAACTTCAGAATATCCAAGAATATTCTTCAATTTTCAAAACTGCAAGTGTTGCAAAAAAGTTTTGAAGGATGATAAACACAATAGCCTTCGTTTATTCGCTTCTCAGAACAGATAATGTGTGGTTCCAGAAAATATCCATACCCCCCCCACGGAGGGTCACGGAATTTCCTAGGGGTAGGGGGGTCTAAAAGAGACAAATTTCCGAAGGGGAGGGGGGTACATAAAGAGTTTTTCTTTCCAGAGGGTTTGAAATGCGATCGAATAAACACTTACGTATTCAGGTAACCAAGAAAAACGAAAAGTTCTATCCGTAGAAATAGACGTAGGATTCCTTGTCATATATTTCCTATTAGTATTCCAGCGCCAGACGACACATACACCACTGAGGCACACCTCTGAGTAGCACGTTCAACGTCGAGTAAAACAAAATGGCCGACTAGAAAAATATTGTTCCCAGTCCCCTAAGATTGGCCGTATTGAGCGAACGCGCGGAAATGAGTATCCGTGATACAGCGAAGATTTCATTTGGTTGTTTAGTTACCGGATTGAACTTCAAAAGTAAATGTGTGACAAGTTAAAAAATTCTAAGGCGTGAAATTTACTATCAAAGCGTATAACTTTATCGAAGTATTCCTGGTGAAAGGCAAATGTAAGCGATATTTGACAAACAGCTGTTTTAAAAAACATGTTGCGTGACGACTTATGATTCCCGCTGATAAGCGAAGTCACTTCAAGGCTCCACACACGAAAAATAATCTTTATAAAACAGTACTGTTCACACATAATACAAGATAAAAATTACACCTGCAACATACAGAAATATCGTGGAGATTAGTATTGAGTTATTTTCCCTAGTTCCACTTTGACAGCAAAAATAAGAATGACGTAATAACATAGCTTGCACGTACAAAGTAATTCGATATCTTGTTTCAACTGTGCATAAATTAAAAAACTTCGACAAAGTTACAAAACGTGAACATTACCGTCAACTTTCAGTTCTTTCTTGGATATTTTTGAGTGGAAACTTCTTTCAATTTGAGCAAACGAAAGCTGAGCTGCCACGACTGTAGAGTGTAAATAAGCTCAGTTGTTTATAGTTTGAACATTTCAAAAGAGAGAAAGCGAGATAAGCGCGTCTAGAATTTTCCATGGTCGTTGTTAGGAAAATTAATTCTCACAGCCTCATCCAGCAGTTTTGTTCCTTACCTAGTGAATATCTCCTTAAATAATGTTCCATGAAATAGCAAGTGTGGTGTGGCCAAATCGCTTACGTGAAAAATATGCTGCTTTACGTCGTCATCTGAAGTGTAACTATAATCGGCCGCAACTAAATTTCATTTCGGCTCTAAGTAGATCAAAATAAAGTAATGAAGTCTCTTTAATTGTGAATTTGGAATTTCCTGGGGGTAGGGGGGACCAAGTGGAAAAATCTTGGAAATTCCAGGGGGTGGGGGGAATAACGTGAAGCCCTCCGGAACGGAAAATCCGGGGGGGGTGGGGGCTCAAACTGAAAAAACCCTCCGTGGGGGGGGGTATGGATATTTTCTGGAACCACACAATAACAACTCTAACTGATAATAATTATTATAGTTATTTTGATCTAACTTTAGGTATTGCTGTTTTGTAGCTTGCACAGCGGAACACTCCAATCCAGCCATGGAACATTCCAAATCTTCCAAAAGAATTTTCATATGATTGGTTGTTAAAAGAGATGACTTTACAGGGAGCATTCTGTCTGGAAATAATGTGCAAAGTCAAGTGCTGGCTTCCTCACATGGTCAACATTGAATGTAAAAACACATAAAGGTGATTCATTGGAATTGCATTGCAGATCCCTACTGTGCACAATTTTTGTGTCATTAGCACATGTACACAAGGGTGTGCACATACAGTAAGGAGCATCAAGAGATTTCCTTTGAGGTAATCTGGACAGCGAAAGAAATGCTTGTTTTTATTTAAACAAGCAAGGTGACCTATATTTTTAATGTATAATTTTTGTGGTACAAGTCGTCCACTTAAGTTTAAAATTAAGAAACAAATTGCACAGCAGTAAAATATCCTCTAATACCTTTATAAAGGAAATAATTTTCATAACATTCAGATCTCTTGTTAAATTACATGTATATACCAAGTACTTGTCAGACTAAATAATTCTTAACTTGGTTTAGGCTCGCAAGTTGGAGTTTCTATTGGCGGATGCTTCAGTGAAGAGGTGCAACACAATTTTGACGTGTGGTGGGATTCAGTCCAATCATTGTAGAAGTACTGCACTTGCTGCTAGACAACTTGGCTTGAATTGTTACTTGTTTCTACGGAATCCTCAACAGGCATGTCTCCAAACTCCTAACTCCTAACTGCAAACAAAGCTTGAATTTAACAGTCAGGTAGCTTTGATATTAATTAATTTAGAAACCATGACCATCTTTGTGATGATTCTTGGTTTATCCCAGGCCCGAATTCAATGTTGTGCGATTAGTGCTGTGCTGATCAGTGCATAGTTTATTAGGAAAAACAATTGTTTGAGGTAAAAAGGGGGAAATTTGTCCAAAATGTCAAAAAAACACTCATTTCAGCATGTTGTTGCCTGTTGTAGATCTCATAAGATCTCTTGATGAGGCAGTAAATTCTCAAGACATTTTGAGTACTGCCTTTGCTAGTTAGAAAAATTTGAATTGGGAAGTTTTGTACTTTTCTACAAAAACCTGAAAGAACATGACTGTACAGTTGCTTTAATTCTTGGGACAGTCAATGACTTCCAGCAGAATGAAGTCCAATTGGTAATGAGTGAATTAAAGTTGTTGTTGCCATTAACAATTATACAGATTACAGACATTGGATGTAAAGGGAATCTTCTTTTAAACAGAATGGTTGGAAGTAAATGTCTTTGTTGTTCCACCACTTCAGTATAAGTCAGGTCTCAAATGATGGAAAAGCTGGCAGAACAGTTGTAAGTAGCATGGATACAATCATGTATCTTGGTCCTTCGCTATATAGTAAAATTTTTCTATTCTGTCCAAGGGGGAAGGGTGCAATGAGTTTAACTATGTGAAGCACCAACCCCTGAGACATTTAGACCAGACCACAACACTGGGAACTACATGCCCTACTCTTCGTGATAAGTGTGTGTGTCCCCTGCTAACCATGTAACACTGAAGATAAAGGAGACGGGGCCTATGGTTTATAGTCTGTGTCCGGAAAGACTTGAACATGTAACCATTTTCAGATGTAATTGCAAAGGCAGTGCATTCTTCTCAGTTATTTTAGACCCTGAGTGTTGGTCTGGTCTGGAGCTTTAGAACCCTTGACCTCCTGCACTGCAGACTGGCGCTCTACCAACTGAGTTAACCAGGCGGTAGTATAAGGGACTGGTCAAGAAGTACAGGGGGGGGGGGGGGGGGGGGCGGAGCATTTCAAAATGTGGTGGTTAGAAAACAGATGACCCACCCCTTTCATTTGGCACAAAACTGAGTGACCCACCTTTAAATAGAGGCTGAAAATCACATGACCCACCCCCCTCCCCCCACTCATCAAATAAAGTATGTATGTATGTATGTATGTATGTATGTATGTATGTATGTATGTATGTATGACATGACATGACATGACATGACATGACATGACATATTTGGCTGCGTAATCCGAAAAAAAAACACATTTTGTGGATGAAATTGTAAATAAATGTTCTTCACGTTTTAGATTTATTTCCTAACAACAATGCAAAATTATGCAAAAATTATATTGTTTTCCATTACCCTTGCAACTTTAAGTCATGACTGTAAACTCTAAGAAAACTTGACCTTTTACTTTTCACACTAGGCCTCAAGGCACATAGAACAATGATCCATGTAGAAAACGGCTGTAGTGAGTCCTGGGAGTAATATAGACAGACAGCTCCCAGATCCTTGTGCATGTGTCCCGTATCCTTGGGAAAAAATAGCATGTAGACCCAACATCATATCAACTCTTCGGTTTTCGTCCATCGTATCTTGATTAAAAATACATCACCACTGTTTGTGTTATAGTTTTAATTATGTAGACACAAGTTGGCCATTTGGTGTTCTTGTATACCAGCATGCCAACCAAGTGCAGTATTTTGATTACTTGTGCCCCGGGACTACTTGCTCAATCTGTTAGCTTTTGTACAGATTCTACAATACATATTAGGTACCATCTCTTATTTGTACACCAGCTAAGTGTACTTTTTCAAATCCGGCTTGGACAGTTTTTGTCCTTTGTAACTGAAAAGATTTTATTTTATAATACCATAACAGGAAGTGACACACTCCACACCAACCCACAGTCGCAAGTTATTTAGCATGCAACAGCTCCCACATGTGTTTGGGAGTGGGCGTTAATAAAGGGGTGCTTTGCTGTCTATGGCTGCCACTCCTGAGTGATATGGCTGTGTGCCATGCCAGATCGTGGGTTGGTGTTTGAGTGTGTCACTTGCTTTTATTTGGTGCAAAGAAAGAGTTACCTTTGTGTAGATTGTGTCAAATGTGTGCCAATTCCCATAAAAAAACCAGGATGACCCACCCTGTGGGTAGCTGAAAATGTGCTGACCCACCCTTACCAAGGGTTCAAAAAACTGATGACCCACCTGCTCTCTGCTCTGGCCCCAACCCCCCCCCCCCAAATACTTTGTGACCAGTCCCCTAAGTGCTATTATCAATAATGATATATATAATATCCACTGTAAAATTCTTTGTTTCGTACAGTACAGGCCAGATTTAAAAGTCCAGGCAGTCATTTGATAAAAAAATAAAAACGTTAAGACACAGAGTGTTTGGATCAGTGTCATTTAAAAAAAATTGTTGAAAGTTCGAAACGAAGAATTATTTCCAGACATGAAATTTCTAACATCAAAACTTCAAACCTCTGGCTCCTAGGAAGTCGGGGCTTAAGTGACTCAAGTTTGTACCTACATGTAGTAGGCATTATACAGTACATGTATGTAGCCTTAACTCGGTATATAAAGCAAACTACTTATGAAATGCTCAAATCCCACTCTCGCGGTTCCTACGTATTGTTTTGTCATGTTTTATTTTAGTTTTCTCTTCTTTCAAGGAAAACTACGGGGTTCCTCTGCTCTATCTAAATTGAGGTAAGGGGTTCTACATACATGGGAATGTTTGCGTTAACTTAAACAGCATTTTGAAAAAAGGACTGAACCAGGTGAATAACAAGTAGTGTTAAACATATGGTGTAAAAAGTGTTTTCCTCGTTGAATAGATTTTAGGAAGGTAAATTAATGTAGTTTAACAACTGTTTCTCTTATTAAAAGTGTGTAGATACGTTTACTAAGGATGACCTGTATTGACAATTTAAAGAATTTCTGCTCCGACTATATAACTTCACAAACATGGATACACATAAGGGGTTTTGGATGGCTAGCTTGTTTTTTTTTTTTTATAACAAGTAGAGCTGTGTTCCGGAAGGTGGGGCTTCCACAGGAAGCCATTTTTGCTATGGAAATGTACTGATTGCATTGAACCAAGACTGTGGCCAAACTTGTGCATGGCTAATTGTTTAGGAAGTCACTAATAATTAAATGTTTTTTGGGTTGGCACCATAAACCAGACCCGCCTGGAAGGATATTAATATAACCTGATTGTCCTCTACACAAAACCCCCCCCCCCCCCCCCCCCCCCCCCCTCAATACATACACACCATAGCAGGCAGTGGCAATTTCCAACACAGCCTTTTGATTAATAAGTTCCGTAAGGGAGCTAGGATTGTCCACAATATTTTTTCCACCGCTTTTTTTTTATTTTTTTTATATTTTTTCTTTTTAGGATCTTTCCTTAAATAAACCACTCTATCGAAAGCAGCCATCAGCTGGAGGCCAAGACACTGCGTAAGGGGCTTTTTTTTTTTTTTGAAAGGACAGTTTCCAGTACTTTCTAATTAACCTTTTAGAGTTTGGATTGCTCAATATTTATAACCATCTCTTAGTCGGTTATATGCCAAAATTATAATGGTATCACGCCAAAAATCACCCAAATCACCTTCGTGAACAAGTTGCGGTCTAATTGTTTGTGAAACAATTAGGTTGCCAATAGCCAACAATAAGACCCTCAAAGGACTGGGAAATTGATCACTCTGGAAGTAGTGATTTTAGACTTTAAGCGCTTATAACTTCCAAATGAACCTGAGCCGGGTGACCTACCATGTTTTCATTCTTTTATCAAATTTGCTAATCTGCATCGATAAGGTGTAACGTCTTGCAAAGTTTAAAAAAAATTCTAGAGAGGGGCCGGTTCAGGGCCACCTTTAAATTTTCGAAAAATTGGCAACCGCTCCCAAGGTGGGAGGGAAGGGGCAATCAAAATGTGAGGCCAAAATTGCCAATGTGGCTTGCTTACAAAGACTATGTAACATGTATGCTGAAAATGGACAGTACATGTCTTTGAGAGCTATGTAAGACCCTATCAAAATATTGTAGATAGGTTATACCCAGGCCTAGAGTTAAATTGCTCTTCTAGTAAATACTACATTAATTTACTCACCTCAAAATTCAGTCAACGAGGAAAACCAGCTTCTTACACCATAGTTTCACACTAAACCTTGTTTCACCTGGTTTTCTTTCATGAGTTCATCCTGTTTTCACATTCACAAATATTTTTTCAAATGCTGTATTAAGTAACGCAAACCATTCCCATGTAATGAAGAAACCCACTTACCTCAACTTAGATAGAGCAGAGGAACCCCGTAGTTTTCCTGAAAGAAGAAAAAACTAAAATAAAACATGACAAAACAATAAGTAGGAACCAGCAGCAGACGTGGGATTTGAGCATTCATAAGTGTTTGCTGTATAACCGAGTTAAGGCTACATACATGTACTGTATAATGCCTACTACAAGTAGGTACAAACTTGAGTCACTTAAGCCCGACTTCCTAGGAGCCAGAGGTTTGAAGTTTTGATGTTTAGGAAAATTTCATGTCTGGAATAATACTTCGTTTCGAACTTTCAACAATTTTTTTTAAATGACACTGAAATCCAAACCTCTGTGTCTTAACGTTTTTATTGTTTTATCAAATGGACTGCCTGGACTTTTAAATCTGGCCTGTGTACTTACAAACAAAGAAATTTAAAAACAGTGGATATTATATATATCATTATTGATAATAGCACTTAGGGGACTTGGTCACAAAGTATTGGGGGGGGGGGGTGGGCCAGAGCAGAGAGGAGGTGGGTCATCAGTTTTTGAACCCTTGGCAAGGGGTGGGTCATGCAATTTTCCAGCTACCCACAGGGGTGGGTCATCCTGGTTTTTTTTTTTTATGGGAATTGGCACACACTTTGACACAATCTAGCAACACAAGGTAACGCTTTTTTGCACAGTCAAATAAAAGCAAGTGACACACTGAAACACCAACCCAAACGATCTGGCATGCGCACAGCCATATCACTCAGGTAGTGGCAGCCATAGACAGCAAAGCACCCCTTTATTAAAGCCCCAACTCCACAAAACACATGTGGGAGCTGTTAGCTATGCATAAAGAACTTGACAGACTGTGGGTTGGTGTTGGAGTGTGTCACTTCCAGTTATGGTATTATAAAATAAAATCTTTTCAGTTACAAAGGACAAAAACTGTCCAAGCCGGATTTGAAAAAGTACACTTAGCTGGTGTACAAATAAGAGATGGTACCTAATATGTATTGTAGAATCTGTACAAAAGCTAACAGATTGAGCAAGTAGTCCCGGGGCACAAGTAATCAAAATACTGCACTTGGTTGGCATGCTGGTATACAAGAACACCAAATGGCCAACTTGTGTCTACATAATTAAAACTATAACACAAACAGTGGTGATGTATTTTTAATCAAGATACGATGGACGAAAACCGAAGAGTTGATATGATGTTGGGTCTACATGCTATTTTTTCCCAAGGATACGGGACACATGCACAAGGATCTGGGAGCTGTCTGTCTATATTACTCCCAGGACTCACTACAGCCGTTTTCTACATGGATCATTGTTCTATGTGCCTTGAGGCCTAGTGTGAAAAGTAAAAGGTCAAGTTTTCTTAGAGTTTACAGTCATGACTTAAAGTTGCAAGGGTAATGGAAAACAATATAATTTTTGCATAATTTTGCATTGTTGTTAGGAAATAAATCTAAAACGTGAAGAACATTTATTTACAATTTCATCCACAAAATGTGTTTTTTTTTCGGATTACGCAGCCAAATATGTCATGTCATGTCATGTCATGTCATGTCATGTCATACATACATACATACATACATACATACATACATACATACATACATACATACTTTATTTGATGAGTGGGGGGAGGGGGGTGGGTCATGTGATTTTCAGCCTCTATTTAAAGGTGGGTCACTCAGTTTTGTGCCAAATGAAAGGGGTGGGTCATCTGTTTTCTAACCACCACATTTTGAAATGCTCCGCCCCCCCCCCCCCCCCCCCCTGTACTTCTTGACCAGTCCCTTATACTACCGCCTGGTTAACTCAGTTGGTAGAGCGCCAGTCTGCAGTGCAGGAGGTCAAGGGTTCTAAAGCTCCAGACCAGACCAACACTCAGGGTCTAAAATAACTGAGAAGAATGCACTGCCTTTGCAATTACATCTGAAAATGGTTACATGTTCAAGTCTTTCCGGACACAGACTATAAACCATAGGCCCCGTCTCCTTTATCTTCAGTGTTACATGGTTAGCAGGGGACACACACACTTATCACGAAGAGTAGGGCATGTAGTTCCCAGTGTTGTGGTCTGGTCTAAATGTCTCAGGGGTTGGTGCTTCACATAGTTAAACTCATTGCACCCTTCCCCCTTGGACAGAATAGAAAAATTTTACTATATAGCGAAGGACCAAGATACATGATTGTATCCATGCTACTTACAACTGTTCTGCCAGCTTTTCCATCATTTGAGACCTGACTTATACTGAAGTGGTGGAACAACAAAGACATTTACTTCCAACCATTCTGTTTAAAAGAAGATTCCCTTTACATCCAATGTCTGTAATCTGTATAATTGTTAATGGCAACAACAACTTTAATTCACTCATTACCAATTGGACTTCATTCTGCTGGAAGTCATTGACTGTCCCAAGAATTAAAGCAACTGTACAGTCATGTTCTTTCAGGTTTTTGTAGAAAAGTACAAAACTTCCCAATTCAAATTTTTCTAACTAGCAAAGGCAGTACTCAAAATGTCTTGAGAATTTACTGCCTCATCAAGAGATCTTATGAGATCTACAACAGGCAACAACATGCTGAAATGAGTGTTTTTTTGACATTTTGGACAAATTTCCCCCTTTTTACCTCAAACAATTGTTTTTCCTAATAAACTATGCACTGATCAGCACAGCACTAATCGCACAACATTGAATTCGGGCCTGGGATAAACCAAGAATCATCACAAAGATGGTCATGGTTTCTAAATTAATTAATATCAAAGCTACCTGACTGTTAAATTCAAGCTTTGTTTGCAGTTAGGAGTTAGGAGTTTGGAGACATGCCTGTTGAGGATTCCGTAGAAACAAGTAACAATTCAAGCCAAGTTGTCTAGCAGCAAGTGCAGTACTTCTACAATGATTGGACTGAATCCCACCACACGTCAAAATTGTGTTGCACCTCTTCACTGAAGCATCCGCCAATAGAAACTCCAACTTGCGAGCCTAAACCAAGTTAAGAATTATTTAGTCTGACAAGTACTTGGTATATACATGTAATTTAACAAGAGATCTGAATGTTATGAAAATTATTTCCTTTATAAAGGTATTAGAGGATATTTTACTGCTGTGCAATTTGTTTCTTAATTTTAAACTTAAGTGGACGACTTGTACCACAAAAATTATACATTAAAAATATAGGTCACCTTGCTTGTTTAAATAAAAACAAGCATTTCTTTCGCTGTCCAGATTACCTCAAAGGAAATCTCTTGATGCTCCTTACTGTATGTGCACACCCTTGTGTACATGTGCTAATGACACAAAAATTGTGCACAGTAGGGATCTGCAATGCAATTCCAATGAATCACCTTTATGTGTTTTTACATTCAATGTTGACCATGTGAGGAAGCCAGCACTTGACTTTGCACATTATTTCCAGACAGAATGCTCCCTGTAAAGTCATCTCTTTTAACAACCAATCATATGAAAATTCTTTTGGAAGATTTGGAATGTTCCATGGCTGGATTGGAGTGTTCCGCTGTGCAAGCTACAAAACAGCAATACCTAAAGTTAGATCAAAATAACTATAATAATTATTATCAGTTAGAGTTGTTATTGTGTGGTTCCAGAAAATATCCATACCCCCCCCCACGGAGGGTTTTTTCAGTTTGAGCCCCCACCCCCCCCGGATTTTCCGTTCCGGAGGGCTTCACGTTATTCCCCCCACCCCCTGGAATTTCCAAGATTTTTCCACTTGGTCCCCCCTACCCCCAGGAAATTCCAAATTCACAATTAAAGAGACTTCATTACTTTATTTTGATCTACTTAGAGCCGAAATGAAATTTAGTTGCGGCCGATTATAGTTACACTTCAGATGACGACGTAAAGCAGCATATTTTTCACGTAAGCGATTTGGCCACACCACACTTGCTATTTCATGGAACATTATTTAAGGAGATATTCACTAGGTAAGGAACAAAACTGCTGGATGAGGCTGTGAGAATTAATTTTCCTAACAACGACCATGGAAAATTCTAGACGCGCTTATCTCGCTTTCTCTCTTTTGAAATGTTCAAACTATAAACAACTGAGCTTATTTACACTCTACAGTCGTGGCAGCTCAGCTTTCGTTTGCTCAAATTGAAAGAAGTTTCCACTCAAAAATATCCAAGAAAGAACTGAAAGTTGACGGTAATGTTCACGTTTTGTAACTTTGTCGAAGTTTTTTAATTTATGCACAGTTGAAACAAGATATCGAATTACTTTGTACGTGCAAGCTATGTTATTACGTCATTCTTATTTTTGCTGTCAAAGTGGAACTAGGGAAAATAACTCAATACTAATCTCCACGATATTTCTGTATGTTGCAGGTGTAATTTTTATCTTGTATTATGTGTGAACAGTACTGTTTTATAAAGATTATTTTTCGTGTGTGGAGCCTTGAAGTGACTTCGCTTATCAGCGGGAATCATAAGTCGTCACGCAACATGTTTTTTAAAACAGCTGTTTGTCAAATATCGCTTACATTTGCCTTTCACCAGGAATACTTCGATAAAGTTATACGCTTTGATAGTAAATTTCACGCCTTAGAATTTTTTAACTTGTCACACATTTACTTTTGAAGTTCAATCCGGTAACTAAACAACCAAATGAAATCTTCGCTGTATCACGGATACTCATTTCCGCGCGTTCGCTCAATACGGCCAATCTTAGGGGACTGGGAACAATATTTTTCTAGTCGGCCATTTTGTTTTACTCGACGTTGAACGTGCTACTCAGAGGTGTGCCTCAGTGGTGTATGTGTCGTCTGGCGCTGGAATACTAATAGGAAATATATGACAAGGAATCCTACGTCTATTTCTACGGATAGAACTTTTCGTTTTTCTTGGTTACCTGAATACGTAAGTGTTTATTCGATCGCATTTCAAACCCTCTGGAAAGAAAAACTCTTTATGTACCCCCCTCCCCTTCGGAAATTTGTCTCTTTTAGACCCCCCTACCCCTAGGAAATTCCGTGACCCTCCGTGGGGGGGGTATGGATATTTTCTGGAACCACACATTATCTGTTCTGAGAAGCGAATAAACGAAGGCTATTGTGTTTATCATCCTTCAAAACTTTTTTGCAACACTTGCAGTTTTGAAAATTGAAGAATATTCTTGGATATTCTGAAGTTTTAGCTGGGGAATATTCAGTCATGTCATAGTTAGTCGACTAACTATGGTCATGTGAAGTGTTTAGATCAACCATGCGTGAGCTAAAATATTTGATGGATTATAAAGACAGATATATTTTGCTTCCCTCCTTGGGAAAATTACATGTATTAGTGTCGGATTTAGCATCTATTAAAATTTTAGCCACCTACTAAAAATGGTTGCCTTAAGTGAGATGTTATCAAGGCACAACCAAGAACAAGGTTATGTGTGGTTGAAATACTTGTCACTGATCGGGAGAAGCAACGATTCTGTGAATGAGACAAGCATGCATAAAATGAATAAACTCATTCCCAGAGGCCATGCTTCTTTTGGAACCAAGAATCAACATCTATGGGGGAAATTGAAAGATTGCCTAGCTAGCATTCAGTAGTCAGAGTGGTTACTCTCTAAGCATGTTTAAAACCATTACTGAGCTTGAGCTGATGTGCACAGTCAAACAGGAACCAAGACTTTCTAGTTCCGGTCCAACGTTTCAAACATTTGCTCACCCCTGACCCAAAATGTGCCAGCTCTGGGGAAAAGATTGTTTTATTTTCAGGGGAAAGGAACAGCATTCTGAGCATGTGCATGTAAGTTATTTTGGACTGTCTTCTCCTACCTGGTTCATCTCCATAATAGAAGAGTGAAAGTACAGTAAACAGAAAGATGCATACACCATGATTAAGACCCATGAATCATGACCACTCCTTGTCATATCTCACATGGAAAATACCAATTCCATACAATATAGCTTATACAGTGGGGAAGACCTTGTCACTAACCCAGCTATCTACTCCAGGGTGCCTGAGGAGGAACTTCCATTAAAAAAAGAAATTTTGAAAAGAACATCTAAGAGGTACAAAGATTCTGTTTTGTGGGTATGGCATGAAATGTTTTCCACCCCTAAGAGATACCAATTCTAAAGTAACAAATTATCTCATCATATTTTTTTCCAGCTGAAAACCCTATATTTTAAACAGTATCACAAAAGTTTCCACTGTGGAGCTTTTGAGGCTGATTAGACTCTAAGAGATAACAAAACTGTGTTTTTACTCCTAAAAGGTACAATGAGCAGCCCAGTTCTTTTTTAATGGGAGTCCTCTCCAGGCAGGATGTGCAATCAATGAAATTGACAATCAATCACAGTCAATATCGATCAATACTAATTGATAAAAAGGCACCAAGTTAGCATCTCTGACGCCTACAAATACAAAACTATTCAAAAGTCGTTCAAAATAGTGAAGAATCTCAAAGAAAACTTTTAAAGATGATTTCCAGTCCGTACTGCGCAGTCTCAGAACCCTAATATTTATATACATTATAAACGGCTCACTCAATGGAATGTGAATCGATGTTATTTGTTAAGAACCACATACCTTATCTTTGAGACCTTTCAAATTCTTTTTCCAACAGCTTCATTGATTTTTACAGCTGTGAAGTTGTTTCATGAAGTGATATGAGAAAGAACGAAGTATTAAGCTTTGACGGCTTCGTATCCATAATGGCAGTTGTTTTTAAACTTTGAATTTACTTCATGTAAGTAGTTGTGAAATGTTTACATTTCGTGATGTCTTACATGAGGCAAAACAAAAAACATAAACAAACTCTTGAGAGTGCGCAGTACGGACTGGAAATCAGCTTTAATTAAGAAGTGCTTCCATCCAATTCGGGATGCATGCAGATATTTGGGAGAGCACAAAGGTAGCGTTAGAGATGTTCGAGGTGCAGCCGAGAGCATCTCTAGCTACCTAAGTGCTCTCCCAACTATCCAAATGCATCCCCAATTGGATGGACGCACACTAGACATTGTCCATTGCTTTTATAACATAGCAAGACATTTTTCACGCTGAAAAGTTACTTTTCCTGCACTGACCAAATTGCAAATTCTGTACGTGCCCATGCTTGTGCTGTTTTCACTGGCAGCACTTTTTGCTACACGTGCACGTGCATGTGTTATTTTCACCGGCAGCACTTTCGCTTTGTTGATCTTTCGACCCTTCCGATGTTTCTGCAACCATTTTAGACACGTTTTCTAAATCTTCAAAGTCATCGAGAAACCCTAACTCAAATGTTGGATAATACTTGCCATTAGTAACAGCTAAAGTTCAGTTTTACTCGAAAGAAGTTGTGAAAAAAACAATTTCTATGAACCATCCATTTCTTTTTCATAGAAAAAGCCAATCTGAGCGCACGCTAACATATGTATAATAATTAGCTATGTTATAAAGCACAATATAATCATTAGAAGGGGATTCCCCTATGGGAGAAACTTTCAAATTCGATAGATCCAAAACTCGTGCTTCAGAAAGCTTACTTCTAACGCTATACTAAGAGCATTCAAATATCTAACCTTCACAAAGTGCTGTGGAATATTTTTGAGCGAAGAAGCCCATTTTGGAGGCTCGTATTGGTGGAGTTGTGTGAGCATGTTTATGTCTCGAAAAACCTTCCTATTCATTTCCTGAGAAATTATCCAGTACCATACGCCAACTAAACTTTCTCGTCATGATTATTTCATATTTTGCAGGACGACGACAGATAATGTGACCTCGATAGCCTCCAAAACTCCAAGCAAAGATGGGCTCTTCCTTCCTTCCTTGGAACAACATTTCATTTTCAGTCAGCGGCTTTTCGAACGTATAGTGCTATTTATGTAACTGAACATGAAAATTCGCAGGGGAGAAAATTTGATACTAGACTGTTCACAGTCCCCTATTTTTCCGTGAGATCGTAGATGTCGATCGTTCAGTTCGACCGGGCCGCCATCTCGGTCTCTTGATGTGAGCGAAACTGGGGAGAGAGCAAAATGCCCTTGGGTAGGAGTGGTGGGGTTAATAGCGTGTGGTGAGGGGGCGGAAAAAATAGGGAGACTGTAACAGCTTCACTTTATCTCGCGTTCACGGAGTTAGTTGCTCTAGCAACGGCAACACCTGATTGGTCGAGCGACAATAGAGTTCATCAGAGCGCAGCAGAGCGATGACAACTTGAGTGACAGAAAGTGGCATTCATTACTTCGCGGCTCAGGCCAAAATGGCATCGATTTCGGAAGAATTTTCTGGAGACTGTTTTGATTTTGATGGTCTGTCTGCCTCTAGTCTTGGAGGATTGGTGTTAAAGCGCGAGCAAAAGAGGTTGTTTTTCGTTCGCGGGAAGATTTTCCATCTTGTGGATCCATTTCAACACCGCCAAGAATTTTCGAAAGAATTGCTAGGCGAATTTTGTCAACTCCAGCCCATTCAGAGATCTTAAATAGATTTCCGGTCGAAATGTACTTGTTGTTTCAGCCGTAATCACCGACTGAAATCAACGCCACAAACACGGCACGCATCTGAACTTGCGGGCTTTGTCGCTTTTTTTGCAGTCAGAGATGAGATTTTACCTCCTGCATTAATTCGACTCAACTTAGTAACTGCATTGAATCGATTTCGTGAGCAATGCTAACTTGAAGACCCTTAATCAAAATGTCTTGAAACTGTGGAGCAACACGTAATCGATATCATATTTCCCTGATTTGACAGGCTTTTTTCTCCAGGGAAGAGATTGTTAATTGATTTGATCAATGGAGGCGCCAAAATTCGGCCACGCCCCTTGAACACGAGACAGAGTGAAGCTGTTACAGTCTCCCTATTTTTTCCGCCGGCCGTGCCCTCCGCCACCTCTACCCACGGGCATTTTGTACTCTCCCCAGTTTCGCTCGCATTAAGGGACCAAGATCCACATCTACGATCGCACGGAAAAATAGGGGACTGTGAACAGTCTAATTTGATACCCACAGAGTCCCCACCTACACACATATATAAGGGGGGTTTTGTTACCGATTTTACCGGGGCTCTATTTTGCCCGACGGCTCGCAATGCTTCGCCGTCGGGCAAAATAGAGCCCCGGTGAAATCGGTAACAAAACGCCCCCTTATAAATGTGTGTAAGCGAAACACGGCCTACTGATATTTGTAATAGAATATTTTTCTATTGAAGAAATGCGGCGCTAAATTATTATGGGCAGAGGAAGAAAAGGAATAATAGAACAAAGCCGACGGAAGGAAAAACCAACTAGTTACCGCGCCGAAAGAGGGGGGAAATTGGTATATTTTGCCGGGTGCAAAAAAAAAAAACATATTTTGCCGAGCAAAAAGGAGAAATAAAAAAAATACCCGTACCTGAACAAGCCCTTGAATTTATGAAAAACATGAATCCACAACAGCTTGTCGATTTTCTTTTGCAAGATGACTGGCACGTCAAAACATCGAGTGGAAATGCGTCCGGTAATTAAATATTCTGTATGCAAATTCAGGTTTGTTTACACTTGACGAGGCAAAAATATTTTATGCATCACGTCACGTCTTAAACGGCAGCTTCATATTTTTTAGCTTCTTTCATCGCATTTACGACTTCATTTGTTATATCTCTGACTTCTTTTTGCCAAGCAGGCAGAGAAAGTTCGACAATAGCACGCCAAATTGTGTGAATCAATACGATCATTTTATTTGTTTGTTATTTATTCAAAATACGCATGCGTTTTACACGGAAGAAAAAAAAATGCACCACATGTCTTAAAAAACAGATTTTATGAAATATAAATACTCCACATCGACCAATAGACAATTAGCAACTGATTGGTGGTGTTCTTGGATGTTGGGTTGGCCGCCCAGGATTCCTTAAAAAGCACGTGCATGAAGTTGTCAGGAGTAGAGGGTGAGACCGAGTGTGCGGTGACAACCCCGGTTGAGCCCGCTCCGGCCCAGCACATAACTGGGAGGTGCTCAAAGATCCCCCGGGATTTCAACTCAGTCCCGGAGTAAGAATGGGAAGGAAGAGCTGCCTTCTCAGCGGCGGGAAAGACCTAGCCGGGGCTAGGCAAAGAAAACAGCCACCGAGCACCTCCCCACTAAGGTTTTCCTTTTTTTGTGACACGTCGCGCAACGTCACGCGTGACTTTTTGTCACGCTAAAATGAAAACCTGAATTAAATTTTTGGTATGTTAATTCGAACTGGTGGCGAGAGCATTTATTTTTTTTCGAAACTCTGCCTCCATCTCGCTTCGGACATCTTTTTTTATCTTCTCAATGTCTGGCTTAGACGGATTTTTAGTCAGTTTTGCCCTTACAGCCTCTTTCAGCTCGTTATATCGAGAAAATTCGGCCATGTTTAACTGAAACTCGCAGTCTGATATTTTGTTGTCGGTCAAAGCCTTGGAATGAAGCCGGTAAACAGTGTCACGTTTGGCGGTTGCGAGTGTCGCAATCTCTCGATGTTTTTTTATCTTCGATTCAAGCTTTTTGCTGGCGACTACTAGCCCTGAAGAAGCAAGAGCGAACGCCCCACCAACGCCGCCGAGTGGAATTGAGGCTGGAAGACCCACAACAGAGAGTGCGCTGCCAAGGCCGGCAACAGAACAAGAAGCAGAAACAACGCCACAGCCGCTCGCGCTCCAGTTGACAATCTTCTTGGCCCGCTTATATTTTTTCGCAACGCGGCGATAATGTTCAACTTCTGCGTTTGGAGAAGCTGCAACTTCATTGACCTTTCGCATTCTGAAATCGTGAGGCGAAAGCTGCGGATACAGACTTTCATCATGAGGCGCAGACGGAAGAACGTTTGAGCACATTGTATAAAAATTAATTTAACTCCAATTCAAACTCAAGCGGCATGCCATTGAAATCAAACAGCTCACCGTCTTGATCTCTGACGCTGAGAGTGATGCTGTTTACATGAGAACCTGTAGAACAGTCTCGAAAACGAAATTGCAATGAAGTGTCATATCTGACTTTTTCAAAAGGCTTTCCTCTTACATCATACTTGGCCAAAAGATCTGACCTTTTGCCGTTGAATAGATTGTTATTTCCGTCTATCAAATCACAGTGAATGAAGTACGCTGTTGGCGACATCACGCGTTTTATTAAAATTACTTTTTTTCAGGCTCTTGGCTAATGCCAAACAAATTGGCTAGTTTATGATCAAAGCTTATTGGTTTTGCACCATGATTTGTGATCACAAGCTGGCCAAGAGGCGAATAAGTTTCTGCGGTTATTTCATAAAAATATGGTTTGAAACCCTCTACCATTGATTTAGCAAAGTTTTCAAGAGTGTAATTTCCTGAAGCAAAATTTGAATCTTTTAATGTTTTGTTGGGTTCGACTAATGAGGCTTTGCTTTTATTTTTGAGCGTATCCCAAGAATTGTACAAACTGCAAGACAGCAGCTTCATGAAATGAACTTGTGGAATAGGCTCGTCAAAGTAGACAGTCTCTCCATTCTTTTGCGTGACAAGAGTAAGCACAACCATTTATATATGCATATATATATTTAAAATGGACCAGCTTGCAAAGTACATGCAATCTCCAGAGGTGAAAAAGAAATCAGACGCCGCAAAAGACAAGGCCTGGACACGGTTCATTAACGAGTTTCCGAACGCGGACGTGACAAAATTCGTTTCACAGGCCAGCATAGATGAAAACAAGAACTTTAGCGCAGAAGTGTTTTTCAAGGCGGGCTCCGGCCTTTATCAGAGCGTGTTTGGCTCAGACAGAAAATACTGCAGCCGGCAAATGAAAAATACGCTCGGGTTGGTGGATGGCGTGCCAGGCTTCCCCTATCAACTGACGCCGCTGAGAAACAGAAAGGCGTTGCCAATTCCCGCAATTGATTTCACAGAAAAGGCACCAAACATCGCGGAAATTTACAACATAGGGAACCAAATATACGCCACGCCAGACCAATATTTCATCACAAAATTTCGCGATATATTCAAACAAACCAGGCTCAGACACACAACATCGGCCGAAGCAAAAACTTGGCTGAGAGGCCCAAACATGAAATACTGGACACACCAGCTGAACTTCACGGTGTTTTGCGCCACGCAGGGCTGCGGTATTTCTCGCGAAATCTTTGTTAGCGGAGTCTCTCTTTCGCTGCAGGTAAGGTCATTCTACAAGTTCCACGTGTACTTCACAGTCAGGCGAATTCTGTATCAGCTGGGAGGAATACAGAGCATAAGCGCTTTGCCGGGGGACCCCACATTCAACCCATTCAACAACCATTATGATGTGGCCTCTTACAAAAGGTTATGCGCTGAGTTCGGGGTTGACCCATCGAGCGATTTCCGCTTTACACACGACAAAAACAACGGCCTTGGCTACGTTTATTTCAATGTGGCAAAAACAGAATATGAATATCTGGGGTATAACAAATTCAGCGATGAGGGCGGCAAAGCGATCAATGGAAATTTGATTTACTACATTGAGCCGGACGTTTCCACTCCGTATGACTGGTTTGCTCCCAAAACAGCTTCTGGACTGACACAAGCAGGGCTTTCACGCATCAACCAGTCAATCGAGGCTTTCGTTTACTGCATCTTGGGCGCGCAGGTGAATGTGAGGAGCAGCATCCTTGGAGATGGGGGGAGAGCAAAAGAGGCCCAGACAGAGTTTTTGACCCTGATGGAAGATGCTATCAGGCAGCCGGACTTGGCGAAAAGCGTGCAAAGATACCAGCTCGCAGTTGATCAAGCGAAAGTCAGAATGAATCTCGCCGTGTGTCCCGGAGCCTGGCTGATGCCGGCGAGAATGATCATCAACACGGCAAGCATAATTGGCTACAACAACAAGCTCAAGCAGACCATGGCGGGAATGAGGCTAGGTGTGAACAATGGCGTAAATTTGGGCACAAAAAAGGCGGCGCTCCAGCTCATGGATGGCGGCCCATCAAAAATAAACCCGCCTAACAGCCACCCTTCAAACCCAATTCACAGAGCCGCCATGGCGGCCCAATCTCTGCGGCCCGAAAAATCGCCAATCAAAGAAAACCCGCAGGCAGAGCAGCTGAAAAATGAACAAAGTTCAGAAAAAACGCCGCAGCACGAAATGAACAAAACCGCCTTAATTGTTGGCGTAGTCGGAGTTGTTGCCCTGTTATTTATAGCAATGCGTTAACGCCGCTTTAATTTGCTGACAAGGAAAGCAACCACCGCCAAAATCAAGAGCCATGTATGCTCGGCTAGATAACCGATTGCATGTCCGGCGGTTTTGAAAAGGAAACTGACGATCGCCCCGATTAGACCAGGCAGTGCATTAGCAGCTTTTGCCCCAACCGCCTTAAGACCGTTTGCTAATTGTTTGCCCATGGATTTCAAAGCGTTGGTGATTGCCCCAACAACAGCGCCGATTGTGACGCCGGCGGCGAGAAAGATGGATGTCACCGTCAAGCCATATTTTTTGAAGATCTCGCGAACCCTTTCTTGTAGAGGCATGGCGGCTTCTCTTTCTCCAACCTGAGTTTGCAACCGATCGAGCTCCTCGTTTCTTTCTGCTACTCTTGCTTCTGCGGCTTCTCTTTCCGAGGGCGCGGTATTTTCATCTTGGATGATTGCCCGGTCTTCTTCGTTTTGACGTTTGAGATCGTTTTCTCGTTCTTTTAGTTCATCAAGGGCCTTTGTGTTGTTCAGCCTTTCTTCTATTTCGTTTCTTTTCTTTTCCATTTGGGCCAGCTTTGCCCTTTCTCTGCCAACTCTTGCTTTAGTTTTTTCTTTGTTTTTCGCCTCTTTTTCAAGCGAGGCTACTTTTTTTTTCTTTGAATCAAGCTCTTCTTGATAATTTTTTTTCAGCCGCTTTAACCTATTCAGTTCTGCTTCACTTTCAAGATTGCTGCCTTGTTCTTCTTGGAGGCTATCAACCCGTGCCTGTGTTCTTTCAACTTGTTGTCTTAGATTTTCTATCTCTTGTTCTTCTTTTTCTTTTTCTGCAGCAAGGGCATTTGCCTGTCTTTCTTGACTTTCGACTTCTGCCAATCTTTGGCGTTGTTCTCGGATGGTATCGCGGTCTTGGGCAATTACTTCTTCAGCTCTAGGCCCCAGTCTATTTTTGAAGCCGTCTAAGAAACTTTTCGTTAAGTCTGACTCATCATCTTTTAAAATCTTGTACTCTCCCCCCCGGAGCCCAATGGCAACAATTTTCCCCGCATTTTTCCCGCTGCCTCTTCGAACTTTAATGATTTCAAAGTCCACTTTGGGGAATTTGGCTTTTATCATGTCTACAGCTTTTTTCATTTTTCGTCTAAATAAGCTTTCATTTTGAAGATCGGTGATTGAACCAGTCCTTCTTAGAAAAGGGGTTTCTTCTTCATGCGAGGTATCTGGCAGTCCACTCTGCTCGTGCTGCATCGTTTGCATTTGGATTTCCTCTCCACCGTGATAAGGCGTTGAAGCTGCGCCCGCCTGAAAAGCCTGGGTTCTGTTGACTTCTTGTTCGTCATCATAGGGGTCGTCGTCGTCGATTTTGAAATCAAGGTCTGGGTCAGCATAATCAAAATCGCCCCCCCCCCCCCCCTTCGGCCATTTCAACACAGCTTCTTATTTGAAGATATTTTTTTACTTTTCAATATACAATGGTGAAACCAATGGACGGCGATGTGCCAAATGGCGATGTCTCAAAGTACGGAGAGGCGCAAGATGACTTTGACCCGGCGCGCATGGAAAAGACATTAGGTGGGATGAAGGCTCCTCGCGCTGTCAAGCGCATCACTTTCAACCCTTCTGAAGCCGATCCGGGCGCGACTCTGTATGTCCACGTGCCCAAGCTGAACCAGAACGAAGTCATTGTGCCAAACTCCCTGGCTCTTATCTTTGACATAGACCTTTCTGGAGGCCACGCCAACAACTTTCTTGTCCAGAACGTCTCGCGGGCGCTCGTGGATGAGCTTGTTGTAAAGTTTGCGGGCACCGTTCTTGATGAAACTGTCGGCTATGACATCTACAAGACATTCCAAGACCTGTTTTTGCCCGGCGAAAAGCGCGACGTCATGCTGTCTGAGGGTATTCAGAGCGAAGATTTGTGCAAAATCCGCTCAGGCGCGGGAGATGCAAAAACCTCTGGTGTAGAAGCCGAAAAAAACTGAACGAAGTTTACGGAAAAAAATATCGCATCAATCTGGACCATCAGATCCTGACTGATCACGGCGTTTTTTACCCAAACTCTCTTTACAATGGCCTCGTATTTGAACTGACTCTTGCACCAGCAAGCCGGGTGGTCCAAGCTGAAGTATAAGCTGACGAACATCCAGCTTGAGTATGAGATGGTTCGAAGTGAAAAGCATGCAGTTGAGGCGACCAATGTTTACGACAGCGGCAAAGCGTTTGCCTATGGCCACGTGACTCGTAATACAGTGGTGCCAATCAAACAAGGAACAGACACGAGAATAAACATAAAAGTCAACGCCCAAAGAAGATCCATGAAAGGCATTCTTTTACTGTTTGTGGAGTCGCACGCCCCGGGCGCACGGGATTCTGAAAAATACATCTTCCCCGACCTGAAAAAAATCAGCGTCACGATCAACGGCTCGCCAAACATGCTGTACAACAACGGCATCGAAAGTCGGGACATTTGGAGCGAAGTAAGCCGGTTCTTCATGAAAGAAAATTACAAACCCCAGTTCATGACTCTGCAGAAGTTTTACACAGACAATAAGTTCGGGCTTTTGATCGACCTGCGCTCTATGCCCAGCCAAAAAATACATGGCAGCGGCACCCGTATAGTTAACAGTACAGATGGCATCCAGCTTGAAATTGAGCGAGACAAAAAAGGGTCAGGAACAGTAAACTGCCATGTCTACATTATCTC
>JAHPZR010009488.1:17500-23212 GCA_019787425.1 Platygyra sinensis | reverse complement strand
TAAATTCCTTGATTCTTGGCATTTCGTTTTCAAAACATAAATCGTAAAAAACACTACAAAAGAGAACCGAAAAGCTACCAGCATTATCTGACCGCTGCAGAAAACAGCGTTATTGGGAACAGCAAGAATCCTGAGGAAGGTGTTTGAAGGGTGAAGGTGAAGGAATGACCCAAGGGACCTTTGGCCATTGGCTATGGCTCGCTGCCTTGGTGTAATGTCGGTAAAAATATCTACCAGAGCGCAGGCATTACATTTATAATAATGATAATGATAACGATAACGATAACGATAACGATAACGATAATGATAATGATAATGATAGTGATAGTGATAGTAATAGTTATAGCGATGGTGAAAAATAATAATAATGATGATGATGATGATGATGATGATGATGACGATGATGATAACAATAATTACAATAATAACAATAATAGTAATCTTGATACTAACTATATATAAAATTGGAAAAATGGGTATATAGAAATATTACTAGTTTTCAAAAAGCAGACGAATGTATATCTGTGATATAATGAAATGACCAGTTGTAAACTGGATAGCTAGGGTTGCCCGGGTAGGCGGGTTACCCTATCTATGTGCCAGGGTTACCGTGGCAGGCGGGTTAACTTTTTCCCTTGTCAAAACTCCAGGTAGGGTAACCCGGCCACAAGGGTTAACTTTGTATTTATTTTTTATTTATTTATTTTTTTTTGCAGACCCTTTGAGTGTAACCGGGCATCAAGTTGTTCCGAGTTGTAGGGTTTCCCTACCTGTGAAATTTTGCTTCTAAACCCGGACTATCTTTTTCCCTCCAGCTAGGGTTAACCCACTTTCTAGGGTAACCCTCTCTCACTTTAACAGGCCCTTAGAGTAAAATCTCCTTTTAAAAACTTTATGGGAGGAGTTTCCTTGCTCTTTGTACATCCGAGGGTTAACGGTCATTTGGTGCAATAAGTACTACTGATAACACGTAAGACTTGACGTAGAATACCAGGAGCCCATGGGCTCCTGAGAATACCTGTTGATTCTGATGGAGGAAGAAATGACAAGGAGTTGTCCAGCGATCCACTCTTCTTGGCTTCCTAAATAATTCAAAAAGAGGTATCACAACAAAGAAAATTCATTACGCAAATGCCAGTCTCTTTCGCCTTGTGGAATGCTCATATGTTAAAATTAGACATGTCTGAAGTAAGCGATTTGATAGTAAGGGTCTACACTCTCAGACAGAAAATAATCCGGTACTCTCAGGCCATGGCAATTTTAAAAGAGAGAGAATTTGAAAAGTTCAACCCAGCTAGAGAACTGTCCAGTGGTCTTCAAGGTGTATTGCTGTCTTGCATGTGCTGACCTGTCTTAGGGCCAGGCGAAACAGGCTCGAGCTATTTAATGTTTCAAGTTTTCTCGAGTGCGAAAGACACTTGTATTTGGTTATTAGCAGGAAAATCATTCAATAAATCTGTTCGCTCGGTCAATCCATCGATCCATTAATCAATCAATCAATCAATCAATCAATCAATCAATCAATCAATCAATCAATCAATCAATCAATCGATCAATCAATCAATCAATTAAGCAATCAATCAATCAAGCAATCAAGCAGACAAGCAAGCAAGCAAGCAAACAAGCAAGCAATCAATCGTTTATTTATGCACGTTGCGCCTCAGAACTGGAGAGAAAGAGCTGATAAGGTCATAAAGGATCTACTTTCTTTTTCGACAGTGGCTGTGTATACACATTAGAGACAATCCCTTATAGACACACAGTTTGCCATATACCGGGTTGTCATATCATTATCAGTTCTAATAGCCTCCAGAAGTTTAGTTTAATTTACGCCAAAGGGTTATGAAGGCCCCCTCCCCAAATGTACGTAAAATACTACCACGATTAGTCTTCCTCTCATGAAATTTAGACTCTTTTAACAACTTCTATAAGTGGCATGTTCCAGGGGGGGGGAGATACGAAATTTTGTTGCCATTTTCATTGTGAGCTATAGGGACATATAAAATCATTCTAGAACTCTTAACTTATTACGAGGATAATGAACCATCTCATACCTTCAACGTATACAACAAGGCCTCGTACTTCTCGACCCTCTTCGTGTCCTCAAGCGAGGACGCGTAGCTTTTCAAGCCCTGCAAAATAGCTTCTCTGTGACTATCAGGTAGCTTTTTGATGTCTGGGGAATTCCATGCCCCTTCGTAGAAACAAAAAGCTTCTTTCCTGTATTTTTCCTGCGTCTGTATGTCACCAGAATCACTGAGTCGCTTGTTTATTGCATCAATGACTTGCTTGTTGGTCGATGAAAACTCGAATGCTTCAAAATTTTTTTCTTCGTTCCAGTAACGTTGATAAAACTCAAACGCTTCCTTTTGATATTCAGCCTTTCTTACACCTTCAAGCAACGCCTCGTAGCCTTGAACGATCCTGATCATAACTTCACTGTGGTTTCCTTGTCCCAGAGATTTTTCAATCTCCCAGGCTTCTTCGTAAAACTTCTTTGCTTCATCATAGTTCTCTAAACGTCGACAAATTTCCGCCATTTGGAAAGCACTCCGTGCGGTCCAGGGATGGTTTCCTAGAATGTCCTTTCTAATACTGTAACAGTTCTTTGCAGGTTGGTAGGCTTCATTGTTCTCTCCCAGCCATGCGTGCGCGTTGGCAATGTTTCTGTTGTACAGCGCCGTGTTTAACATCCCCGGGACTTTGAGTTCCTTCGCGAGCTCTAGGGCCTCTTGATAGTATTTGATGGCCTTGCGAAAATGCTTGCTTGCTTCCTCTTCCTGTCCTACTGTCCGACAGATCCGACCTTTTCCTTCATAAGTTGCACCGATCTGATTTTTGAAAACTGGCATGTCAAAGTGATTCATAGAGCCAGAGAGCTTCTTCCTCATTTCATAAGCTCTCGTATAATACTTTATCGCCTCATCTGCTTCGCCCAGCTGGTTGTGACAGTTCCCGATGGCGTTCAGGCATCTGGAGATGCTTGTATGGTTTTTGGGCAGGTTATCTTCCATTATCTTAAGCGACTGATGCAAGACCCGTAGTGCCTTTGGGAAATTTCCCGCTCTCCAGTACGTCTCACCTTGGACAAAGAGGTAAAAGCTCTGAGTAAGCTTGAAAAATTCACTGGCTTTGCTTTCCTTCCGTACTGTTTTCAGTGACTCATCTGCCATCTTTAGGACTTCTAAAGCTCGCTTCCACCCTTCCAGACGAAGGACCTGAGAGGCTTCTTGGCATTTTAATTCTGCTCGAAGTAAGGAGCCTAACAAAAGAAAATCGAAAAAAGAACAAAATAAACTAAATTTTGTGAGAAAAAAATCACTACCAACAGCTTATTTAATTAAGGTGCCTTCAGATCGGCAATTTTCTTCAAATTTTGATTTTTCGATTAAAGTAATGATCCTAATGAAATCTCTAATGTAAAAATGAAATTATTGGAAAAGATTAAATATTACAGAGAAATGGCGATTTTAAGTTTTGGCCGGAAGTAGAAATTACCCGTCTGATTGACATATTGAAGCGGACACTGTAGAGAGCTAAAACTCATAGGCAATGCTATTTCGAAGACGTTCCATTACTTTTCACTGTAACTGAGTGTGGCAAAACGCAGACACGCTTTTTTAGCGCTTTGAGTCCGGAGACTGAGGAGCAAATTAAATTAGCGAAAGACAAAATTCGCTTTGACTTGTAGCGTTGAAAAGGAGATTCGGACGCTCGCATTTAGAAGTGGTGAAAAATTCGACAATTCATGTTATTTCAAAATTATTGATATGGTTGGATAGCCAGCGCTTAGAGGCTTAGGTATCTACAGTTTAAACTGGACGTGCTGCATTGCTTGGACGCGAGACACCCCTGTAGGTATACGATAACCTTAAGGCAACACTGGTGTCAGCTACAGCTAATTTCCTACTCGTGTTGACGAAGGCGTCTTGATATTACTTCCTTAGAATGAATCTAAAGTAAATTCTCAATCAGCCAGGCCAAGGCAAGAGGCGAATATAGAACAATCGTGATATTAATCAATAAATCAGTCAATCAATCAATCAATCAATCAATCAATCAATCAACCAACCAACCGACCGACCGACCGACCGACCGACCAACCAATCAATCAATCAATCAATCAATCAATTAATCAATCAATCTATCAATCGATTAATCGATCGATCGATCGATCAATCAATCAATCAAACCAATTAGTTCATGGATCGATGGATCGATCAATTGGTTAGTCAACCCTTGAATTAGAATGTAAAAAATATAATCAATCCATAAATCAATCAGTCAATCAATCAATAAATGAAAGAAGTAAATGAAAAAAATTGATGTTTCTCACATGTGGGATTCATGAATTGAAAACGAACAACACATTACAAATTTGAAAACCGAAACAGTCAATATATGAATAACATTTGCTCACCCGTCTTTCCGTCATCTTCCGTCTTTTCAGCCCAAGAATTGAAAATGGTTCTTCTCTGTTTCTCGTCAAGCATGGCCCCAAAAAGATAACACAGCTTAATGATTTCATGACGCTCTTTTGGGATGAGAAGGTGGTCTGACTTCAGTGAGATGTTCAAGGCAAGTTCAAAGTTGGCTTTGTCAAGTTCAAATCTGTTGGAAGCGTTGAGGTAGTTTTTGTCCAAAATAGCAGAAATATCAATCATTTCAGACATAAAAAGGCTACAAAACCGTTCCTTTGCTTTCTGAAAATTTTTGATGAAAACGTTGCTGTTACCGACGCTTCTAAGAAATTTTCGCATCAACGGATGAATGTCGTAGGAAAGGACCTTCGCCTCTGTATCTACCGATACGACTTTGCTGTTTCGCAAACCCTCCAGCTGTATAATAGCCTCGGTAGGGTCCACCCCGAGAATGCTAGCAGCTGCTTCGGCCGAAAAAGAACGACAGAATAACGAAACAGAAACGGCACTCCTTTTTAGCCTTGTACTTGGAAGGAAGAAAAACATTTTCCTCAAGCAGTTTTCTTGATCTTTGTCAATCTCTTCATTCTTGTAGTCAAATATTTCTTTTTCCAGTGTAACCGGCGTGATCTTTTCTGCAGGGGGTAATCCCGTTACTGAGGACTTGGTCACTATCTCTTGCTCTATGGTTTCAAGGAGCTTTCTGTCGTCTGCTATCTTTTGCCTTAAGATAGCCGCCATCCCGTTTAGGATAAGAGGATTCCCGTGACACATTTGCACCAACTTTTCCCTTTGTTCTTCTTCAAGGGTATGATTTCCAAGGGTTTGAAGGAGTGAACTTGAAACCGTGTTATCCAAAGCCTTCACCTCGTAATTATCGACATCGAGAATGTCCCCGCGACTAAGTGTAGTTCTCGAAGTCAACAAAATCTTTAACCTTGATTTCCCTCCATCAGTCTTAGGACCAAGAAGTCTCCTAAGAAATGTCACAAATTTGACGTTCAGGTCCATGCCAGCCTGTCTATCTCCCCCTGCAAATTGATCGACATTGTCCAGAAGTAGCAAGATGTCGCTTTCGCTGTCACGCTTCAGTTGTTCCATTTGAGCAATGACTGGATTTGCCTCGTAGATCGAAAAGGTTTCCTGGGATACAGTTGATGCGTTCAAGATGTGGAAGTAAACGCTTTTCATCTCGTTTATTCCTCTAAAGTCGACTTTAAATTTTCTACCTGGCCACTTGGCTAACGTTTCTATGGCAAGCGTTGTTTTGCCTACGCCACTGGATCCGTAC
>JAHPZR010009488.1:0-7500 GCA_019787425.1 Platygyra sinensis | reverse complement strand
AAAATTCTTCGAAATCGTCTCCCCATAGCAAGAGATCGTCTACTCCATCCGCCATCTTGTTTTGAATGTGTGCACCTTCGCGATCACGTGACTTGTACCTTCAACCTCAGAGCGCGCCTATTGTTGTAATCGTTTGAAGCCCGCCGGCTTTCATAACCAGTCTCCCTCCATTAACTATGGTCTAAAGCTCTAACGTTATCAAGAGGCCCATGGCTGTCGAGGCGGAATAAAGTGGAAAGTTTCTTGGTGCTAAGGATACCATTCACAGCATGAAAAGACAGCTTTACTGCTGTTTAAAGCCAGCGTAAAGCCTTCGAAAATGTGTAAAATAAGCAGCTGTACGCCAACTTTACATTTTTCAAAGCTGCACTTTACACCAACTTTACTCTCGTGTTTAAAGTTAGCTTAAAGAGACTAAAACTTTTAAGCGAACTTTACGTTTGGCTTAAATTACTTCGATCTCAGATTTACGCCAAATCTTATACTTGGCGTAAAGTTGGTCAAAGCCAGATTTAGGCTCCTTTAAGCGGGATTAAGGTATAGATAATTCATTCGAATTTACATTCTATAAGCTGGTTTTACTTTGAAAAGGCCTTGTATGAACAATTGGAGCATCACAATGGCGGATCTACTGGATATAATACAAATTTTCGAAACTCGGTGCTTGAAGGAAATATATCTCAAGTTGTGGTAATTAATAATGAGCTGCCCAATCCAATTCAATTGATCATCGAAACACTATCAAGACATGAAATTAAATGTATGTGTAAGTTTATCCTTTCAGTGGTAAGCTGAAAAGTTAAACTTTTAAGCAAAGCAAAGAGACTGAAAGACAAAATAGATATTTCACAATGCGCTTTATTAAACATGACTGTAAAAGTCATAACAGCACTAGAGACTTCCTTCACATTTTTGTCTATACATATGTGTCTACCAATAAAATATTGAATTTCTATGCAGTAACATTTAAAATGAAATTATTCACTCAAACTTTTTCACACACAGCAATTTTGAAAGCATTCATTGTATGTCAATGTCATTTGATTTTTTTTATCCCTAAATGTAATTTTATGCCATGAAATAAGGAAAAGCATGTACAGCTGTACATGTATATGTAATACTGTAACATTGAAATGTGGTCTGATTTACTGTAATATCTGGTGTGATAAAAAGTTGTTAAAACTTTCTCACTTTTACATCACCATAATTTATGCCTTAGCGGTAATTCACACTCAATGATGTTCGTGCGTTCAGTTTTCTCTGTGGCCACTTTATTTCCCCTCCCTCTCCCCTCCCTTCCCCACCTTTGTCTCTCCCCTCTCCCCTCCCCTTCCCCTGCTTAACTCCTCCCACCTTCCTTCCCCCCCCCCGTCCAAACCTCCAGCCACCCGCGCCTACCCCGGCTCGCCATCACCCTTGCGGCTATGAATGGTACATAGCTCCTGTCCACAAAATTGAGGCCAGCTCCTTTGGGCCCAGTCTTTCCCCACCGTGATTACGATGCTCGGCTCGCGCCGCTCTCCCCCCCTTGGCCCGTCCTTACTTTCACAACATTTGGTACCCTGTCGCTGCTAGCCCCGCTTTTCTGTCTTTACTTAGCCCTGCTTCCCCCCAAAATTTTTGGGAGTGGGGCTACAGCTACCCTTGCAAGGTCCCCTGGTCCCTGTCCCCTCCACCCAACGCGCTCCCCTTCCCCCTCTCAGCCATGCGATCCCCCCTCCGGTTGCGTATCTTGCCTCCCCCCCCGGTTGCTCCCCTTCCTCCGGGCCCGTCCACTCTCGCCCCCGTGTTCTCTCCCCGCCTGTGCGCCCCTCCTCCCGCGCCTTTGCGCGCAGCGCGCGTTGTGTTGCCCCTCCCCGTTCCTCCCCCGTGCACCCCCCGTCGCCCGGCTGTGCGGGCCCGCGTTTTGCGGCTTCCACACGTTCAAACCCCCTTCCGCCCCACTGTTCCGGCTCTCGCCGCTGTTCTGTGTACCGCCCCCTGTCTGTCCGCTCTCGCCGTCCTTTGTTTTGCGGCTGTGCTGCCTTTGTGTCCTTCCCCGGCCCCTCGTTCCGCCTTCGCCCTTTTTGCTGCCCTCCCCCTTATGATCTAGCGCTGCCGCGCCTCGTTATGTTTTCTCCGCTGTGTTCCTGACGGTATGTTAACTTCTCTTGCGTCGTTCTCCAGTGCTTTTCTTCGTTCGCCCGGCTTCCGCCTCCCATCTCATAGCCCCCTCTTGTCCTCTCCCTCCCCCTCTCCCCGGTGTGGCTGCCTCGCGTTCTTCCTTCACGCCACCCCTTGCTTCTTCCCCTGCCATATGTTTGAATTTTTCAGGTCTTGACCTGACTGTCTAAATGAGTAATGAAACCCGATTTTCAATTATGGAATTCATTTATTCACCTTTGGAAGGAATGTGGTTAGTACAGTGGAACCTTGATTTAACATATGTCCGCTACTTTTCAAAAATCCCTGATGAAGAAGTCCTCAGTATAACAAAAGATTTTTGTGGCCCTAGTAACAGTAAACTATATGGAAAAGAACCTTGATACAACAAAACCTTGTTATAGCAAACATACTTTGCCAATCACATTGCCCTTTATTATACCAAAGTTCCACTGTAGTTTGACATTACTATAGCGTATATTCCTTGAAATTTGTAGTGGTCATCAATCAAACTGGGTTACTCTTTTATATAACGTGTAATTCCAGAAAATATCCATACCTCCCCTACGGAAGAGATTTTTTCTTAGACCCCACCCCCACCCCTCTGGAAATTCCAATTAAGCTTCACACTTCATACATTTTTTGGCCTTACAGATCACTCCCCCCCCTCATGTCTTAAAGCTGGTAAAATTCCTTTATGTCAACTTTACATTACCGTTACGAGTGGAAGCGTAAATGTAACATTTATAAACCTTTAAAGTAATATAAATCACAGCGTAAAGTTGATCAAAAAGCTTTAAGCAGATTTAAGCCATCTTTTATTTTTCGTAAATCTCTGTTTTCATGCTGTGATATTTTCGTCAGTTCGCGGAAACGAAATGAAATGACGAAATGACTGTCGCAATGGTCGAAGAACTTAATTCCGTCTTCAGAGCAGACACCAACTGACAATAACAACGAGGTTGAAAAAAATGTGAATTCATTTCAGCTTTCAGAACGAAGGCCATACTTCCTCTCGAATTTTTTAAGGTCACGCAATGCTTTTCAGTGACAACTGCACCTAAGTCATCATTTTAATGGCGATTGAGTGAAAAAAACTTATAGCAATTCTAAACGATGATTTACTAGAATAAAAACAATTAAACACTCGGACTGCTGGTAATGCTTTGGAAACCTGGATGGATGCACCATGCAGAACTCTATTCGCAGCGTTACTGAGACTTTGGACTCATGTGAATCACTTAGTACTTCTTATTGACATATCATAGCTTGGATTGGCTAAGTTCTTTTACTTAATAGAATTGATTGATTTCTAGATAAGTAATAATTTCGGATCGTAGTCTCCTTCGTCTTCCCATGATGCTTAGAGTGAAAAATACATGTTTTCACACAGCCACGTCAAGCAAATGGCGGTTTTCGCGCGTTAAATACCGGTTTTTCGGATGGATCGTTTGCTTTTTTCTTTAAAGATATCGGTAAGTTTTTTATTTTGCATTTGTCTTTCATTGCTTTTCTTTAATTATACCCAATAATCTTTAAGTAACTATTATGTTTTGTTCTGTTTTGACAGCTTTGTTTGTGAGCAGTACGCCGTGACGTCGCCATTGTTTTCTCTCTGACCTTTCGGCAAGGTAAGTTTAAATGCTTATTATTCTGATATTCTTGAATACATTTACCCGTTGAAGCATGAAATCTCTTGTTTAACCTTTACTCAACATAATCAATTTAAATGTATTCTAATGTACTCAGGTTTATTGGCAAAAATTACCGGGTTAAAATAGCTAAAAAATACGGCGCGAAAGGTTCATTTCGAAGCCTTGTTTTAAAACAGCACCATGTGTTCGTGAACAGTTTTCGTTTCATCACTTCAGCTTTTTGCCCTACTAGTATTTGGATTGTCCCTTTTATCGAAAGGAAGGTTTTCCGAGATCTTTCGGACCAGGTTTCTTCTAAAACTGTCGACGTCTCGTTTGTTATGATCAAGCTTATGTGAGGAACTGTCCAACTCGGCTGTCGAACTGCAAACTATTCATGTTGGTTCGAGTTCTTGCTACAATTCCTTTATATGCCATTTGTTTTTTTTCGTTGCAGATCATGGACAGCTCCAAGAGAGCACGTGTAGAGAGTGGCTCAACACCTCATAAACCAGAAAGAACTAAGCCGAATAATGGCAGATACAACACGCAACACAGTCAACAGACTTGCGCGTAATGAGTTAAATTTGAATCTTGTGGTACTAGAAAGATCAAAGGATAAATAAACCTATACATCGAGCTCCAGGAACATAAGCTCGATCAGATAGCTGCAAGAAACATTAGAATTTCTCTAGACAAGCCTATAGCTTTCTCGAAATAAAGCTACGGCGTCTCCGAAAGAAAACGTAGGAGGACAAATATGATAACTGTGATAAGAATCAACCTACTGTACTCGCAAACAGCTCTAATCATAGCCGGGCCCTGCGTCACACTACAGAATGCGAGTAAGCAACACATTCACAGTAACTTTCATATTTTGTCCCTCAAAAGCAAATACTTGGGGACTTAAAAACAAATCTTGCAATAGAAATGAGCCAAAACAATACACTAACGCATGGTAAATTATAGAGATGTCAAACTCAACGAAGGAACACGCAGATAACAGCGGAAATCATGCAGACCTATGACCTCTTAAAATTTGCCTTGGCACGATCTATCTAACGGCTCTAGTTTTCTCCTTATAACACAACACGAAATGCCCTTCATAAACAAGAGCACGGTGAAGCAACAAAAAGGTCGAAAGACCGAAAAATAAACGGCAAAGGTACAAATGGCACGAACCGTAAGAGTCGTGTTTGGCCTGTCTGTTTTATTTACATCATTCCGACAGTTTCACTTTTGATTCTTTGCTCCAGAGGAAACAACAAAGACGTCTTACGGCCAAATCGCTTGGAGAACTGAAGTGCCCAAGCACACAACAGATTTCCATACAAGCAAAACTAGTCACTGGAGTAAATTTCTCAGTTGAGAGGTCGATACAGTGAAGATATATCACACTGGATTCGTCGAATGGGCGCACGGAGCACTCTGAAACGCGATCGAAATGAATGGTCACGTGAGCAACCCACTTCGATAATATAGTTCGAAACAAAGGATTACGAGAAGGCCTTTCATCCCCCCCTGGCTCACCCCCAAAGAAACGTCTTTGGGGGAGCGTTGAGTGATAGATCAATCTGTTTTTAGTTTGAATTTGTCTTGAATTCAGATCCGCACAGGAACCTCAGTGACCAATTAGAATCATTAGCATGGACTAATGTCGACATGTCGACATCATGTCGACATGTTCACGTGAGGCTGCATTGTTTTATCATCACCGAAGCGTGCTCATGTAGACTGGAACTGGCCTATTTCGCGGGAAAAATATCTAAAAGTAGACTGGTCTGTAAAAATGCCGTTGTATTGGTTTATTATATGAGGTGCAGGCTCCTGACTTAAAGGGCCCGAAATCATATTTTGAAATGGATCAAATCTCAAGTCTCAAGAAAAGTAGGGTGCGTTCTGACCTCTAATGTAGCCCATTTTGTTTCTTTAGCTGCTGACGTTAATGTACCACTTTTGAGACTTTTGAAACTCCCATACTTAAGGTGGCTCGATCGGAGTCACGATACCGTTCAACTTTAAGCGACTAGAGCACCATCATTATCAATCCAACAGAAAATCAAACGTTAGTGGTGTGCTAGAGAAAGATGAAAGTTTCAAATGGGGTACATTTCACCAAGATCTGAGTTACCATAGCAACGAAATGACGCCACGCCCCATTTTACATAAGACCGAATAACTTGCCACCATGCAGACATAATTTCGCAAATACGACGTCGGGATCTCGGACTTGACATAGCTGCCTCAACGATGGCAAAATTGTAAAAAAAATTATAAGAGCGTTTTCGAGAAAATTAATTTTCTTTTGTCTCGAATCACCGTGCTATTGTACATTTCTGTATATCATGAATTCATAACACGCGTGATTACTTTCCGGCGACTTTCCCGAGGCATGCTAAAATATCTCGAGCTAGCACTACAATAGCAATAAATGTTTTTGTAGAGCTCACTCGGGATATTTTAGCATGCTTCGGAAATTTACTGGAAAGCAATCGCGCGTGTTATGAATTCATGATATACAGAAATGTACAATAGCACCGTGATTCGAGACAAAAGAAAATTATAATGAAGACAACAAACAACATGAGTGAAAATAAGCGCAATATTTTCCTGAGTTGACGCTGAAAATTAGCAGCCTTAAAGTGTTTCAATTTATTTGAAACTCTGGTATTACGTTAAATATGGATCAATCTTATTGAGGGTCACGTATAAAAAAAATTCATCGAGTGGTTTTTAATTCCCACCCAATTTACGAATTTTAGGGGCAATTTTTGATAGAATGCAAAATAACGGCCTACACCAGTTGATATTCACGCCAATGTTTCTGAAAATCAAACGGAGCGATTTCTCTGAGATTTTCACTCGAGGTAATTATATGTTATAACATTCATTTAAGACCAGAATGCCATTTAGTGAAGTCTTGTGGACATAGAATGCAATAACATTTAAAACAGCTTTGCTTTTGTTGCATTTTGACGCCTTAAGAGCAGTCCTCTATAATTTTCAACTATCGTCATTTGGACTAGAAAAAATGAAATTAGCCAAACTTTCACAGATGAACGGTCTAGATAAGTGATTCACAAAAATATATTTTTCAGTTCAATTCGATTCGTATTTTAGCGCTGGGGCGACCATCTTGGTTTTGCCCCTTTGAGAGGGCTTTCAGCAGCCATTTTAAGGCACATCTTTAACAATTTGCCAAGCAAAGAAAACGTTATAATTCCGGGTAAAAACATATTGTTCGAAACAAGCAACTGTAGCTTGATACGTTGAGAGGCGGTTTTGTTAATTTGATCAACATCTGATTTTTTTACAGAATTTTAAACTTCTTCCCTTTCGAACTACTTGCGAAGCGCCATAAAAATGGCGAATTGTAAAGGAAAATATCGCCAAAAGTACATCACTTGAGATACCCAAACAACCCTCCACTGAAAGAGCAATGTCTCAACTGTAAAAATATGCAATAAAATTTTGGGGCAGTCAAAACTGAAAAATATTAGAAGAAGAAGTTTAAGCTGTGGTTTTGTAAACAAACACCGCCGTCCTAATTGGCGTAATAACGTGGAAATAGCGATGTGCAAAGGAAATCATGATATATTCCACTTACCTCGCAGCATGTCGACAACTGGATGATCCACGATATCTCACGCTATGTTATCAGTAGGTTTCAGCGGCATGTTCGATGATTATTGTGCGAAATCGCTCTGAGACATCATAACCGTTA
>JAHPZR010009486.1:0-12279 GCA_019787425.1 Platygyra sinensis | reverse complement strand
TACTAACTACATTTTGAAATCATCTGTGATATATTACTGAACAGATGAACGGCAACATGTAATCTACATGTGCCTGCTTTATAATACATAACCTACATAACAAAGAAACAAAAACAAATGTTAATGGCATCATCTGTACCTTTGTTTTTCATTATCAAGAGCATAAGTACAGTACAGCCCAAAAATAATGCACGCGCAAGAACTTCTTTTTGCTTCCGCAAGAAGAAGTTCTTCTTGCGGCTGATTGCGGGTCGCTTGAGCTTGAGTCCTGGAAACCGCAAGAACTTCTTTGCGGCTGCACGATAAAAGCGCAAGAACTTCTTTGCGGTAGGATGTTCAAACCGCAAGAACTTCTTTGCGGTTCTTTGCGGTGACACTTCGAAAGGACAGCCCGGTACGCGTAAGTGAAAACGCAAAGTGAAGCGAAAGGCACAGTCGAGTCTCACCTAAAAATAAAATTGTCTAGAAAAACTTTTTATTGGCCGATATATAAGAGAATTGTCCTTGCTTACCTTGTGTAGTATGTATGACTTACGTTCAACACCGGTTTTACAGCTGCGGGCATTTCATACCTTGCCCAGCCACGTTCGTGAAAATATCAAAATCTCTTGTATTCTTGTGATGCCAACGGTCTTCTAATAAGTTGGCTATGAACTCTATTTGAATTGATAACAGTTATTTCAGAGAAGAGATACGAGTTTCTTTACATTAAGCATGTTATTTTTTATGGGAAACGTGAACGGCAAAAATTTGCATATTGTTAAAACGTCATGCCGATGAATGAAAGCTATCACATTTCGAGTTTTTGATCACTTCGCAAATTCACCGACAAACTACCGTGTCTTTGACACTTGCTCGATCTTAAGCTACCAAAAATGAAAAGAAAATTGAAACAGACGCTTGAAGTCCCTATTTTAACACGTGAACTTTATGTTTTTACAAGGAAAGATCTGTGTTTCAACACGTGTCGGCGAGTCATTTCACGACTGTTTATTGTGTATTTAGCGTTCGGTCCTCGTCGAAATAAAATGATAAGTCCGGTTATACTTGACCCAGATCATTCATTCAAACGGTAAAATGCTCTTTGCTTGACGAAAAAATTGTTTATCAAAGTTTCTATGGTGCGCCGCTCACGTTTAGGTTTTTTTTTACTTCAAGGAAAAGTTCTGTTTCGCACGCGTCGGCAAGTCGCTTGCGAGATGTTTATTTCTGATAAGCGTTCCAAAGACCTTGTCGAAAAATTATATCTCCAGTTAAATTTGACACAAATTGTTCATTCAAAGAGTAAAATGCTCTTTCTTTAACCAACTAATTGTTTATCAAAGTTTCTATGGTGCGCTGGTCGCGTTTAGTTATTTTTTACTTCAAGGAAAAGTTCTGTTTCGCACGCCGGCCGTCGGCAAGTCACGTCACTTTCGATCGGTTTTAATTCTAAAGCGTTCCGAAGACCTTGTCGAAAAAATTATATCTCCAGTTATCTTTGACACAAATCGTTCATTCAAACGGTAAGATGCTCTTTCTTAAACCAAATAATTATTTATCAAAGTTTCTATGTCGCGCTTTTCACGTTTATTTATTTTTTTACTTCACGGAAAAGTTCTGTGTTTCGGCACCCGTCGGCGAGATGTTGTTCTGAAGACCTAGTTGTCGAAAAAATTATATCTCCGGTTCTATTTGACATGAGTCGTTCATTCAAATGGAAAAATACTCTTTCCCTGACGAAAGAATTGTTTATCGAAGTTTCTTGAATGTAAACATTATCAGTAAGCGTCTCCTACGCAGTGGGTAAACTACACTGACGCTCATGCAGCTCGGCTCTGCAAAGATGTGTAGCATACATGTCCGCCGATCCCAAACACAGAAGACAATCTGGAAAAACAGAGAGATTTAGATCCATGTTAACGCGAACGTCAAACGGCAAATAATCGAACTTTTGCCTTCTGCTTTTAAGACATTTTCGCAATGAAGTCAAATGTTGTTTTTCTTTTTCTTGCGAGAAAAAGGAGCGAAATCAGAATTACATTTTGCCGTTTGCGTTTGCCATAAGCATGATTCTAAATCTGTCTATTGCTGGTTAAGCCAACTACTGTAAACTTCTTGCGGTTATTTGCGGTTTGCGGTAGGCCTCGCAACTTCTTGCGGCTTCTTGCGGATAGGATTTTGAACTTCTTGCGTTTGGAACTTCTTGCGGATAAAGCGCAATTTAACTTCTTTTTGCCCCTTGCGTGTTTTTGCGGCGCAAGAACTTCTTGCGACACTTCTTGCGCGTGCATTATTTTTGGGCTGTACTGTACCTGTAAGAACCAATGGAATTGTGCTTGCAAATAGCTTGACATATTATCTACATGTAACATTGTTTGATAGGATGGTGATTTGTTGTACTTGAATATTACAGTGTAGAAGATATTGAACACTGAATGTTTACTGCCACAGATTTTCTACATTCTGGGGCATTCAGTGTCTTCCAATTAGGGATACACTGTTTTTGTCACACAGTGGCTAGATGTACAACTACTGTAAGATCTGTTTGATTGATGAATTCTTATTTCAAATGTAACCTTGCTGTCGGCAGTTTGATTTCAAAGGTCACAGAAATTGGAATGGTAATAAACAAAATAATAACTCCAGTGTAACATTTGGTGATTGTTATCATACATGCAGAATCTCCTGATTCATACACAAACAGGCTTTTACATGTAGCAAGAATTTGAATAGTGGCCATTCAAAGTGTGCTATAGGGCCTGCTCAAATGAGCACTTTAATTATAAGGCAACATATCAAAAATGAAATGCCTTTTCATAGAAAATGGCCGTCCATAGGATATGTGGTTGCCCATCCAGCTAAAAGCCTGTTTAACACAAATGTAACTTACATATTTAACAAACTGTTTTATTTTGCTTGTAGGATGAAGTAAAATTGAGAGTGGTCAAGACATGCATAATCCTTGATTTTGATACTTTAGAAGGAATAAAGAAACAACTGAGAAGTCTACAGTACTTGTGACTATAAGGAGCCTGGTGCATTACACTCTAACATGGAGACCTTTAACACTTTGATATGCTTTGGCAGCTTTATGGCATAAATTCAACTGCAGTACTTCAGCCATTATTTTATTAAATGTTTCGAAATAGTACCTACCTGTGTTAGTGTATTACCGTTAAAGCTAAATATCTTACTAGATAATTACGTTGATAATTATTGTCCAGTATAGCAGCTCTCAGTATAAGTTTTCATCATAGAAAGCAAACGCTATCTTTACAATAATGTAGTACCAGAACTTAGTTCTTAATAACCGAGCAGGATTAATCCATACATGTATGGGAGAATCTTGACCGACATTGCTGTGTTAAGTCTCTACACACAACTAAGGTCAAGATTCTCTCATGCAGACTAAGCTCGGTTAATAAGATGTCAATTATCAGCAAACAAGAAAAATGATATTGAACTAATGTAACTGGTTTTACTAGCTGACATATTTCTTGTGAACTGCGATGAGCTGAACTTAAATATGTGAAAGTTTGCTTGTCCTCTTGAGGTTTTTTTTTATATTTTTGTCAGGTTTTTTTGGCACTTCCACAAATATTTTGAGACGAAAATAATCAATATTTGTATTTTAGTTTGAAACTTTTTCACCATAAAATGTAATCAGGCTAGATCTAAAATCTTCACGGCTGTCAATATTGATTTCAGTCAATCAAATTCATGAATTCAGTAGCTCCCAGTCCTAGTGAGACACAGCCATGTAATAAAATAATTTATTAGCTTAGGCAGTGTTTTAGCCATAGCGCGTACTTGCGACATTCTCCCCTTTGAGTGATGAGTTGTCTCTTAAAATTTGATGGCTGGGCCATAAGTGTTTCCCACGATCAGAAGTATTTGTTGAGCCGGTTTCTTCTAAATAAATGTATTCATTTTTTGGTCAGGTAGCATCTCACATTTTCATACAAAATTGTTTTCCAGCACCTTATAAATTGCTTTTAAAGACACTATTGTTTCATACTTTGCTCCTTGAACAACATTCCAAACCTGTCACGTATGTAGAAGCCGTAAGTGTCGAATGTTGTCAAATTATGCAGTTTCATGCACAGTTTTGGTTTTCCCGTATTTTTGAAGTGTTATGAAATCCTGTTGTTCTACTAGATGATCTATATATTAATTATTTGCTGAATTACTGCAGGCTTTACCATCTTGTAAACTCATTCAAAAGCTGAATAATCAAATGATCATCACTTTTGCCATATTGGAAGTAGAATGAGACTTGCATCATTCCCATGTGACTGATTTCAGCAGATTTGCACGTGTTATTTACAGGCTCCCTTTCTCTATTTACATGTTGTTTACAGGCTCCCGTTTTCGATTTACATGCTATTTACAGGCTCCCTTTTTCGATTTATAAGTTATTTACAGGCTCCCTTTTTGGATTTACATCTTATTTACAGGCTCCCTTCTTCGATTTACATCTTATTTACAAGCTCCCCTTTTCGATTTACATGTTATTTACAGGCTCCCTTTTTCAATTTACATCTTATTTACAGGCTCCCTTTTTCGATTTACATGTTTTTTACAGGCTCCCTTTTTGGATTTACATGTTATTTACAGGCTCCCTTTTTTGATTTACATGTTATTTACAGGCTCCCTTTTTTGATTTACATGTTATTTTACAGGCTCCCCTTTTCGATTTACATGTTATTTACAGGCTCCCTCTTTCAATTTCCATGTTATTTACAGGGTCCCTCTTGTGATTTCCATGTTATTTACAGGCTCCCTTTTTCGATTTACATTATATTTACAGGCTCCCTTTTTCGATTTACATGTTATTTACAGTGATTTGACATCCTCCCTGTATGAAATTTACATGTTATTTGCGGGTTTCATGGTCAAATCACAAGAAATTTACAGGCTATTTACAGTATTGGCAGGAACAATTTACATGTCATTTACATGATCTTGTCCCTTTCCTTAGAAAAATTTACAGTGTTACCTCCATTATTTACATGTTTCACTGGAAATATTTACATGTTTTTTACATGGAACTCCACAAACATGTAAATGGGGAAAAATCATGTAAATTAATCTTTACAGTCTCTTTTTGATGATTTACATGTTAATTACATGTTATTTACATACTCTGTAAATTTTCAACTTTTCCAGTGTAGTTCATTCCTATATTTCGATCATACGAATAGAATTCAGGTGTTATGCTCGTGATGCACTGTTATTTTTAAGATTATAGCGAGGGATTTTGTGTTCAGTCATCTTCAATGGCCATAAATAATATTCAAAGCCACCGTTAACGTCATTAACGTCGATATAACGTAATAAATTGATTCAATAATATTCAACTTCCTTAAATTTCTAACTTCTCTCTTTGTTAAAACTGGTCACGTTAACTGAACAACCATTGTCACCAAAAAATAACTGATGCCAAAAACCGTTCGTTTTTTTTATAAATCATCATTCAGATCTTAAAATGGTAACCTCCCCTGTAAAACTCTGTTGTTTACTTCCTATCCCCAACCCCTCCTCACTACGATCCTCACTTTATGTTTCAACCAAGGGAGTGTCATGAAATTTTAAAATGCGGTAGACAAGTATATATTCCTCCCTTACCTGCTCTGACTGCAATGAGCGTTGCAGTCACTTCAACATGATTTCTTTGCTCATCTCCAATGTAACTCCTCTCTCTGGCTTGCCCATGTGATTTCCATGAAGAGGGTGCGCACATTTTCTACTCGGTCGCCAAAACATTCCATGTTCAGCTCGGTGTCTCGGACATATTGTCGTGCTAGTCCCATCTTCATTAAACTTCCCAGTGTGAGCGACAATCAAATCTTTTTTCTGTAGGGATACTAGTCTGTGAAACTTTGACTGTCCTCAGATGCGACCGGATGTCTTTTTTTACAAAAAGTCAAGGGAAATATTCCGTGACCCCCGGGTAACGTAGAGATATATTACATTTTTTTCTTTCGAAAACGTTACAAAAGAACAAAAAACCGAAACCATTCTTACCTCCCCAATGTGTTAACATCTATAAATATAGATGTATAAATACGGAAATCCCGTCCGCAAGTATGGTGTTCTAAGCTATATCACGTGACTAGTTCAAGTGTCACGCATACCCAATTAATCTGATTTATAGTATAACCTGCAATAAAGTGATTGCAAATACACTGAACTGCCCGTAACGCAGTTCTCTGAAGATGTTTACAACAAAATGTCCCTTTGCAGGTAAAGATATATTAACTAGCAAGTCAGCTATCGATTGTCAATTTGGTAATTTATTTACCGCTAACCGACCAAGGTCTTCGGCTCTTGTTCCCACGCATTGATGATATTATCGGAAATTCGGGAAAATAATTTGCATGCCTGATGCGGCAAATCAATAACTTAAGGGCTTTTTTTTAACTCAGAAGGGAATAGATATTAAATATGTAAGCTCAAGTGTCAGTCATGGAGGGCAAACAATAATTTCAGCGAAAATTGTGACTCAGGATTGATGAGTTTGTATGCCGAGTGTGAAGTAAATGTATAACTGCAAGGTCAAGTGTGTGACTTGCGATGATTGAGCAGGGATTTAAGAGCAATCTAAATTAAACAACAAGTACGTTATGCCCAGTAAAGCTCGCATTTAACACCTCAATGCTTTAGAATCTAAACATCATGGTAGTTCATTCCTATATTTCGATCATACGAATAGGATTCAGGTGTTATGCTCGTGATGCACTGTTATTTTAAGGATTATAGGGAGGATTTTGTGTTCAGTTACCTTCAATGGACAAAAAAATATTCAAAGACAATGTTTATGTCATTGAAGTCGAAAAAACCGCTAATAAATTGATTCGATAATATTCAACTTCCTTAGATTTCTCCCGTCACTCTTTGTTAAAACTGGTCTTTTGTCACGTTAACTGAAGAGCCATTGTCACCAAAAAATAACAGATGCCAAAAATTTTATTCGTGATCTCATCAGGCCAAGGGTGGTTCTTAACCTCGGTAAAAGTAGTTTTCAAAAAGATAGTTGGACTTAAGTGATATTTGAGTCAAAAATTTAGCTAATTTGCCTCATTGCTGAATCCTGCGTGACATAGCTATGCAGTGACAATTCTTGATTGGCACCTGTCACTTCAAATTACTTGAAACTCATGTTGTAAACTAAGATAGGTCTAATCTTTCTTTGTGTGAAATGGCAATAACATTTATTGTATTCTGTAGCCAGGAGCGGAGTCTAAATTTGATGCTTATTTTAATGCAATTTTTGGGATTTGGGGCAAAAAACCAGGGGGGGGGGGGGGGGTGGTCTAACTCTCAAGGGAAAAATCGCAGAGCCGGCCCACTTTGTCTTTTAGAGTTGTTTGGTAGTCCCTTCAATCTGGCAAAGTTTCGTCTAAATTGGAGAGATGGCATGTATCACCCCTGCCTGGTCCCCTCGCAAACTCGGTCTTAAATGATGTAAAACAAAAGATAGAAACATGATAGTAGTAATAGAATGTTTTTGTTTGTTCATCCATCACACAATCTAGAGTAAGAACCTTCTCCGCATCCTGTGGTCGTTTTAACAACACTCAAGACATCCAAGAAAATAAACATTCTATTACAACAATAACATTATAAAGAATGACAACTTTAAACATTACCACCCTGGGGAAGAGCAGTACGAAGAACTCTACCAAATTTTGTCTACAAATTATAATTAGATAAATAATTGTGATGCTTTATGAACTAGCTATCTTGCATTCATCATGGCTTTGTTTATAGCACGAAAATTATTCTGATAACATTCTTGCGTATTATTCCCCAGGATATAGTTAATAGATGGGATGCTCAAACTATGAAACTGATTCAACAAAGATCAGCGAAACGAGTGCAAACAAACGCCGAAACATAACAGAACCTATCAAGAGTAGACAACAGGATGCCCATACAACAAAAGCGAATGAACATGAACTGTTGAAGGAGCGCAAAGCAATCGAAGGTCCGAATAAAACTCGAACCAAAAAAAAGGCTGATGGTGCAGAAAAAGTAAACGCTTTAACACGGAAAAAAAACGCCTGATCGCTAATTTACAGAGTAAGCGTTAAAACACTGTACGCTGTACTATGCACAAGGTGATCATGTCTGGCCTCGCGGACATGATATCTAACATGCAAAATTTCACAATTTAATCGTTTTCCAGCGATTTAGTACAGAAGAAGCAAAAACAAGGTTTTACATACCCTCCAGAGATCTATGTTTTCATCAATTTAAATCAACGTTCTTTGGAAACCTTCCAGCTCCTCTTCTTGACCTTCATCATAAACTCGCTGGAGCGATCGATCGCCAACCTCGTGTATGGTCATTGTAATTGCAACTAGTTTTACTTAGTCGTGATGCATCGGAAGCAAAAATCGTTTTTGTAGATATTCAAAAGCATTGAGAGTTTTCCTTTGGGCGTTAATACGAAAACATACTTTTTATATGAGCTTTCAGCTTACTTTTAGAGGAGCACAATACAAAACTATTTTATTGATTTATTTCTCAATAGTAAGGGTTCCCACTCCACTGACAAGAAATCAGTAGGTAACAGGAGTTGTTGCTTTTAGTTAACCTATTAATATTTCTTTATTTTATTTCATTTTCTTTTTACTTCTTTTAACCTGTTATTGAGCTGGAGAGTGCTGTGTTCCAGAAGTCACTCCCTCAATTAACCATTAATATTAACATTTAATTGTCATTTAATTATTGTTATACATATACATTCCCGCCCTCACATACGCAACATTTCCTTTTACTCACTGATTTCTTATCAGTGGAGTGGGAACCCTGTTTAGGGATTCCATATTCAACACCTGTAATGCCACAAAGGTTGCTAGGCTTACTATTGAGAAATAAATTAATAAAACGCATTAATACAAAAACATACTTTTTATATGAGCTTCCACCTTACTTTTAAAAGAAGGACAATACAAAACTTTTGGATGTTTACTTTAAGAAACGTTTTAAAACGCTACGCAGCCTGTCGTCATAACTCAGTTAACTCCTGTTAAATCACTGGCTTAGCTGGAATCGGTTTCGCTAATACCAGATAAAAAATTCGTAAGTTTATAGCGGTTTTTTTTTTCTTTTTTACCTTAAGTGTCGTTATATTAAATTCTATTTACTTTGAAGAATGTTTTACGCTTAAATTCGCTATTATTTTCTGAAAAATGTGGGGTAACTGATGTTAATTTTCATCGAACTGGCACTTTAAGGGTGACTTGTACTGTTAAAGCCACCTTTTAAGATTTCTTTTATTATTACTTTTGGTAGCTGTAAACACGCATAGCATCAGTAATAAATCGTTTGCACTGTCACTCAATGAAAAAAAATCAATAGAAAACTATTCAGTGGATAACGTCAAGAAACTGTTAAGTTATAGGACATAAGTAAAGAAGGCAGTTTTCCAAGCCTAAAGTCTCTGCGTTTTCCCAAAACTTCAGATATTTGTCGAAACGTTTTGCGCAATTTTACAAAGCCCAGTATCGAGTCGCCATATTGGTGGAGCTTTTTGCTCCACCAAGATGACGGCCGGAAAATAGGGTAAACATCTAGAAGACTGATTATCTGAACAGAACCAACAAACATTTACAAAAGCTATTTCCCTAACACTTTAACTTCTGTAAAAGCTAAGCACTAGATAAGTGCATATTTTCCCGTAACTCTGCACTTAAAAACTGCCCTGGTTTTCAAACCAAACACACTCTTGAGCTGATAGAGACTAAGTTCCCATCATGCCTTATGAGGATAAACACTTCCGTGGTTCTTTAGTTTTGGATTTGAAAAATTGATGACGTCACGTGAAAAAAGTTTAGCATGGCCTCCTGATATTAATCTCTGCTTACTGTCATTTGTTGTAGTTGTTACTTCGTTGTCTGTGGTACGGAAATATTGCTAATTTAACAGAATATCAAAGTGAAGAATGATCATCGCAGTAAATTTTCCAATTTAAGCAATTGGAGAGACGAAGCCTGAAAAAATCAAGGCTTCAATCGGGATTCGAACCCGTGACCTCCGCGAAATACCGGTGCGATGCTCTACCAACTGAGCTATGAAGCCACACATTGGGAGCGAGGGCAATTTATTGAGTTCATACTGCGATGATTATTCTTCACTTTGATCTACAACCGCAGTTCAAATATATGAATTATTTCATATATACTTCACATCATTTCACTCCTCACGGGAGATATGAACTCAAAAAACTGACCTCGCTCAGTTGCGTAGAGCATCGCACCGGTATTTCGCGGAGGCACGGGTTCGAATCCCGTTGAAGCCTTGATTTTTTCAGGCTTCTTCTTCCAATTGCTTTAATTGGAAAATTTACTGCGATGATCATTCTTCACTTTGATCTACAACCGCAGTTCAAATATATGAATTATTTCATATATACTTCACATCTCTTAACAGAATATCGCGCTCTTTAAATTATCGTTCTCTTAATCCTAGGGGAATTATTGTACTCCTAACAATGGACTACCACAGGCATTTGTACACTAATGCATTATTGGTTCTGGAGAACACATTTTGTTTCTTTTAATCCATAGGAGCAAAATTATTTATTTTTTCTAGGAATCCTGTTAGTTCCGATGATGAAGCTATTTATATCAAAGAAGATCATTCGGTCCTTGCAAAAGCATATGAGCTCGCTCTCTTGGCCTCAGGGTTCAACAAATCCAAAGGAGCATTTAGACCATGTCCCTTGGGAACATTTACAAATCTTTCATCTGAAGGAGCTGACGGATGTCTTAACTGCCCACCAGGTAACTTCTAGTTTCTTTTGTCAATCCAGTGTGGAGATGGGAAGTGCTTCTTGTATTAAAAGCTTTTTATGTCAGTTTGTGTTTTAAGAGTGTTGGATAGGAAATTGAGCTTAAATGACTTGATATATTTTCAAAGGAGAAACATTATTATTCCATTGAATTTGACGTAAAACTCGAAGCCTTGTAAGGAGAAGCAATAGTTGTTATACAAAACAGGAGGTTACAGAACAGCAAAGTACAGTAGAAGAGTTGGGAATATTACATTGTGTAGTGTTTTGCATGATAGAGAAATTTTTCATGACTGCACAATATTTAGTCACGTGCATAATTATAAGTCATTCAAGGAATAACTCCTATTTATGTCAAATGATAAGCGTATAGCGTGCAGCTATTGATCTATGGGATGCACGTGGAAAGTTGCTATGCACGAAAGAAACGTAAAAGAGTCGCACGAGGCGATTAGCCGAGTGTGGCTCTAATAGGCATAAAGAGACATGTAGCCTTTGTTAAATAAAACTTCCTTCTTTGACATTCGACATCCATGTTATAGTCAATTAACACCTGTCCAAAAAAGTATCTTTTGAACACTATCACGTGTACCATATCGCGGCCTAAGTTTAGAAGTTATCTGGGTTACGTAGTCTTTTAGCTTTGACCGCTGATCAAGTGTGGTTTTTTCATCGCACGCCAAAGTCAGGTTAACTTGTAGTAAACAGGGTCGGTTTGTTCGGAAGCCGGTTAATGCTAACCTAGGATAAAAGTTTACCCAAAGAATAACTTTTTTTCAGGCTTGTTTTTCATTGCTTTTGTTTTGTATATTTTAAGATTGTTTAAACTCAAAACAGAACGCCAAACAAAACAAAGAAAACCTAACCACAAAAATACAAACTGAAATAAAAATTCCCTCTGATTCTGGGTTAACTTATTCAGTCTTTAAACAACTGGCCCAGCAGCTCAGCTCTTTACGTTTGGCTAAATCTACATATTTTAAATGGCATAGCATTACATAACATAGCATTTCTCTTACATTTTTTCCAGGAGGATTTTTCTCTGACACTCTCGGTTATGTGGGAAAAAGCTGCAAGAGATGTCCAAATGGTTCTTTTGTTGCGTATGACAAAGCACCTGGAAAGTATCATCGAGATTGCAAGTCATGTCCTTTTGGTAAGGCGGACTTTTTAGATGATCTCTTTGTTATCTTAATCTCTGCTGAATGAAGGATTATGCGCTTCACTCAGACATTACTCAGACTAGTTTAAGCTGTGGTCACTTATCTTAGTACCTACTAGAGGCTACTCAGGGGACCCGTGCATAGGAGTTTTTTTGCATGGATCTCATTCGGTTGTGAAATATTTATCCGACAAAATTTTACAATATTGATTCTTATGTCTATTTTTAGTATGTCGTTATGTTATTATGCAGTGAGAGAAATAAAACCTAGTTGTCGGATGAATATATCAATATCAATATCAATACTCGTGCTCATTAGGTAGACCAAGCTCAG
>JAHPZR010009485.1:67500-69811 GCA_019787425.1 Platygyra sinensis | reverse complement strand
GAACTGACAACAAACAGAAATGACTGTCGGTAGAAGCGTTTTTTAAAGTTAGTTCAATTTGATCGGTTTTCCGAAGAATTAAGACTTAAAGACAAACTGCACATTTTCAATGGTGCAATTTTGGAAAAATGGTGCCACTTCTCTTGCAACTTGTGAAGTATTTATTTCTTCATGTGAACCACTGCTCGCTTGGACTCTGGATTGCACCACTGACGAAGCTGTAGATACACAACCAGAACTTGGAGCCGTAAGCGCCCTTGACAGCACATCACTGCAATTTTGAAGCTGTGAAACGGATGGTCGAGAGTTGTAATATGCAAGGGACTGCTCGTTTCGATGGCCTGAAATGGACATGATATGTCGATTACGAACGCCGGCATTGGACCACAGTGTTATGGCCGTCGCTCTGATGCTGTGGTTTGTGTATATTCTGGAAAGACCAGCCGCTTTGTTGATTTTTTTCATCATGTTTGCGAGGGTGTTGACGCCAAGTGGCCTTTGTTCGAACCACACGTCATCTTCAGGACTGAAATTTGCCTTCGGATACTGAGAAAAAGCACTGCAATTCGGGTTGATCTTTTCAAGGTAGAGCTTCAGAGCCTTGTAGCCATCATTTTAATTGGTCTTCCGTTTCGTAGATTCTTGCTTCTTTCTTGTCGCTGGGTTTGTCATTGACACCACCTCGATGGTTTTTTGAAGCTTCATCGTGGGCCATGGTTGCAAACTTTCGCCCGGCTGCATCAACAACAAAGTTGAAGCTTTTAGTGGTCAGAGCTCTTTGTCCTTCGCGGGCCTCTTCGGCAAAAGAAAAAAAACGATATGAAACCACACATTTCTTAACAGCGAAAGTGGGGAAGAAAGCGAAAAAACACCATTGGCTTTGGGCTGTTGGAGATTGTCTTCTTCAATTGCAGATTTGTGAGTTACGTTTTCTTTTCCACTTCGTTTTAAATTGACAAGTTGCGCGTCTAACATCTGGTTTGACCGCAAAAATCTGGGATCGCTTGCTAGCTGTAGCCCTTTGTTGTAAGGAGGAGAATTCAGATATCTTTCGATTCCGTGCCTGAATCCGAGCAAGGTGGATTTGCTGTATGGCTACCCTTTTTGTGTTCTTGCTTCGGCGTAAAATCGCCTCAGATTGTGGGTACGTGGGACAAAAACCTGGTCCCGGGTCCCATGAGGTTAGCCCATGGGCTACCACTATGGGCTACCTATGGGCTCCCCTAGGGGCTACCCTATGGGCTACCCTATGGGCTACCTTATTTTGATGATTTTATAATTTCACAATAATTTTATCAATACGATACAATTATTTGTATTGTATTTATATCGGTGTAAAATGTTCGGCAACTTGACCTTTTTGTCGCTTTTGTCGCCACTCTGCAAAACCTTGAAGGGAAGCATAGTTGGTAGCGCGAACGGGAATTTTGTCTTTTGATCGAAGTTTTGACAATCTGAATAAATGATAGGAAATCAATAGAAGAATTTAAAACATATTGAACGTATCTATGGGGAAACTCTTCAGGCAAAATTTTCTATACGTGTTTGTTCGAAGAACTATTTAATCGGGAGAAAGCCAGTTCAAAACCAGCTCTATTTTCGCGGCGACCGTTTTCAATGCTTCCATTTTCCTTTTTTACTCCTGAAAGTTCTCTTTTTCATCTGGATGTCTACTCAACTCACCACAGAAAAAAACTGACTCATATTTTGCCAATTCGGCAAGTGCGATCGAACTGAGTGTGTGATTTCTTTCGTGGCAATTACTACAGCATTGACCAGTATTTCCGAGCGCGGAAGCTGCGTCTCTTATCTTGGCACAGGTTTCTTCAAGTTCTTTACTTCATTTAGTGCTTTCTTCCTCAAGTTTAAACTTTAATTCTTGCCTCATTTCATCGGCAAACTTTTCACGTGGGCTTAGTAACTGACGCCTGCTTGTCGGAAGAGAAACGTCACTCGTTTTCAGTATTCAATGTAACCTGCGCAATATAATTGTAAATTATTTATTATTGTTGTTGACGCTTCTAGCTGCTTTTTACGCTCTCGAGCGTTCTTTTAGTCGAGAAATAATGTTCAATTAAGACTAGTCTTGAGAGTAGTCTTTAATGGAAAATGGAGATCTTCTACCAGATACATGTACCACGCAGGACAATGTTGGGATGAAAACCAGCTGACCGATCGTCATGTTTTCAAGCAGTGTTTTTATAGCTTTCTCTGAGCACCAGGCTGAAAATGAATACGTGAATGGCTCAACAAAAATTGATCCCCATTTCTTTAAATTCTTTGTTTGATAAAATAAAATACAGAAAACTGA
>JAHPZR010009485.1:57500-60000 GCA_019787425.1 Platygyra sinensis | reverse complement strand
AACTGACATCAATTTGTTTTTTACGATAACAAATTGTCGACTTGCGCGCTCTCCCTCGCTGACATGTCGCATGAATTTCAAATTCATGTGTCTGTCCGCTTATTGACAATTAAAATTAACCAATGGGCGCGCGTGAATTTCTGCAGTTATCGTAAAATTGTTTCTTGATGGTCAGTATACATAGTTTACTTGTGGGAATCAAAAGTGCATGCACTAAACCTTAAAGTGGTCCAATCTATACCAGAGATTAATCATCAGAAGGTGAATTTATATTACGAGACGAGAAAATAAAAATTAGAGGACGGCATAGCTAAACAGTTTTATCTTTCACTTCGCGTTTGATGCCCACTTATATAAATAGCATTAGGAGAAGTTATGAACATAACCCTTGCATAAATTCGGCCAAACCATTGTATTTAGAGTCGAATGATATTAATACAGCTTATTGGTTTAAATCGGTTGCGACCTTGAAGCCAGTTTTCACTTGGCTCGTCCTCGGTGTAAGAACCTGCAACACTCACCAGCAACGTAACACAAAGATAACGAAAAGGTCAAGACATAAGACCCTAAAGCCCTGGTCAAACGGCTCATGATAGTCGATGATAGTTGAGCGCGCACTTCCGTTTGACCACCAACTATCATGCAGTATCATTGACTATCATCGACTATCATTCAGTTTCAGCTTGTTCAAATTCTTCATGATAGTAGATGACAGTTTTTCTCGTTTGACCACGCATATAATAGTTTGGCGGTCAGCTGTTTTGGTAATCACTGGCCTGATAGCGGTCAGAAAACATGCTGCCGCCCTCTTTCGTCACGAAAAATTCATACTTTTAAAAGCTTGTCTTACGGGACGCCATTTAGGCCCCGTTTACATGGGTCCGGACAAATTTTTGCACGGACAAAAACTTGCACGGTTCCACCTTGCGTTTACACGGGACCGGCGGAACTGGACGAATTTTTGAACGGCTAAGTGTGCAAGTTTGGGACCTGAAAAAAGCAGGTCCGCTTTTTGACCGGCACGGTTCCATATTTGTAAGGACTCGTGTAAACACCCGAACCGTGCAACTTTTTGCACACATAGCGCGGTTATGGCCTGGAATCAAATGCTGCATCTGGTCTAAAATTTGCACGGATCCGTGTAAACACCACTGGAACAGAATTTGCACGGATCCGGCACGGATCCATGTAAACAGGCGGTCCAGGAACAAAATTCGTCCGTGCAAAAATTTGTCCGGACCCGTGTAAACGGGGCCTTAGTATTCACATTTTAATGCTGAAAGAGCTTGGAACTCGTTGCTCTCGTGACTTTGCTTGCGCGACTGCCGGTGAACTATCGTCAACTATCACGATCTTCTTTGGCCGTTAGACCATGTGAATGATAGTTGGTGATAGTTGATGATAGTTAGGGGACAATCAACTATCATCGACTATCACCCGTCGTTTGACCAGGGCTTTACACCCCAACAACAGCTACAAAACAAAGGAAAACCTCCCAGGGCTGGTGCACGATATACCAAGTGAATAGCAAGTCTCGAGTTACGTCACAAAGAACACAACAACGATTCTTATCCCTTGCACAATAACACAATAGACTTCACAAAAAAGAACGAGACAATAGTGCATATATTGACTTGGTATATCGAGCATCACCCCCTCACAGGTTTTTACACTGAGGTAAACCCGTTTTCGCTAACATTTTCTACTTCATTTTACTTCTTCACGTGTACAAAGATTACACCCTATTAGAACGCCTAAACTCAAACTAAAGGATAAAAATACAAAACAGCTCACCGTCCTAAAGAAGTTCGTGGGTACCTCGTAATGTTGTTCGTTCGCTCTTGCAGTCTCCACTGCAACAGGCGATTTACGAAGTTTCTCGACAAACTTCATTTTAAGTGCCAGCTTTTTTTCAACATCCCCAGAGCAACCTAATTTTTGGAGCCATTTGCTTAGGTTTTGACGTACTGCATCTCGTACAATCTTATCTCCTTCGCTTCCTTCTGACTCTACTCCGGCCATGGCTGTTCTTAAGATTGCGTTACAGCGTGACCTTATGTCTAAACACATGCCCAACCGCAAAAATTTTTTTTGGGACACTTTCTTGGGGAGCTTAGAAACCAGGCTTAAATAGGTAGCCGAGCCTTCTCATCACAATTTGAGCCTTCTCATCGCATTATCTTTAACTGTGAAGGATTTATTTAATGATGCGACAGCAGATTGCCTTGCGAGAGGGTTGTAAGCAAAGCCAAACCGACATAAAGGTTTCAGACCAGAAAAGGTAAGTGTTATTTAGGTAGCCTCGCACCATTTATTAAAAACTGTTTTTATTTCAAGCCTTGACTATTTCTTGAGTTTTGACTTGTTTTGTTGTGCAATCTTGGATTAGTCACGCAATGGAGTGTCCAAGTCAAGTGTTTTCTACGATCTCTCTTTGCTTTTCCCTGCAGCCTCTTTATCCATTGCTTGCTTTTTGTTAACTTCTTGCGCTTACATTGAC
>JAHPZR010009485.1:37500-52500 GCA_019787425.1 Platygyra sinensis | reverse complement strand
CAAAAACAGTTTTTGTGGATCATTGCCAATCAGTCGACCGTAAATTGAGTAGCAAATAGCGAGAAAATTTGGTTAAGTGTACTCCACAGCAATTCTCTCAAATACAGCAACGATTAGAGAGGGAAACTCGACTGAAATTGACTCAGTTTTTTACTAAAATTGTACAGAGAAACACACAGGATTACGCGCCATTACAGCGCCGAGCAAGAAACAGCCAAACAAACTCTCACGACTTCAAATTAAAATATTCAATGGAATTTACTCACCTTAGCTTTCCTTGCCGTCTAAAGGTGAATAGAGATAAGCTTGCATTGATTAATCGTCTATGGAAGTGTAAAAAAATTATAAGGGTGAAAGAATGACGATAAACGCTCATTCATTCACGAAAATAGATCAACTGATGGATTCCGCCTTCTGTAGCGGTCCGTATGAGAAAATTCCATCCACTCCAGGAACAAATCAGATTGTGGCATTTGTTGAATTCCGCCCACTCACGAGCCGAAAAAAGATGAATCTTCTTATTTTTGCACAAAACGTTTGAAAAATAAAATGTGGGTATTGATAATTGCCGCTGAAAAAATTTCTTCCACGTTATAAAAAGTTAATGTAAAAAAAATTATCAATTTCTCATTTTCAATTTCCCATTTCAATTCCCCATTCCCCATTCCCCATTCCCCATTCCCCATTCCCCATTCCCCATTCCCCGTTTTAGTAACATCCGATCGTATATAACAGTTTGATTGATTGAAAATGGGAAAAGAAAATCAATGAAAACGACTTCATTCGACTCTTCTGTTTCCGTGGCGTTTCGGGGGCCATTTCAGCCAAATCAGCCAATGTCACTGTCATTAATTCTTGCCAGTCCCCGTAAGAATGACGCCATTACTTTTTGTTTGGCCATCTCTTTTTGGTGAATATGTGGATTTCCAAAATAATTTTCAGTGAAATGAGAAGTAAATTACGTGTCATTTCTCCTCTGTATTATTTTTAACACTCATCAATACGTGCAGGTCAGTAAGGGCTATGATACCTTTCGTCATCTGTAAAGTAAGGAAGTCGGGTTTCTTTTCACTGTTTGGTGTGTGCTGGAAAAGAGGCCGACAGATGGTTAGGATATTGGTAGACTTGGTACTTTAACCTTGCTTGTCGGTGCGACATTCGACTTAATCAAAAATTACGTCAAAAAATATAACCATTTTTTTCCCTGAACTAGTTGGCGGTCTCGGCGAGTTCCAGTTTGCGGGTAAATTCACATTGATCTGGCGGTTTACTGTGAAGGAGATGTGGCAAGCTCACGGAGCAGAACAACAAGAAGATAATAGCTAGTACTCACATCAGTTATAGTCTCTCCGGACTGTACATTCTAGATCACATCTTCACTACTATTGCGCAGTATGGATGTTCAAAAACAATTCTAATGATATTTTAAAAACGCCCAAGGATCTCCGTTGAAATATAATTCAAAACAGGCACCGAGCCAATCGAAATCTTGACAGGAAACTTCGCTCTTGCTACTACTGCTACTACTACGAAGACGAGGACGAGGATGACTTAATTACATACGTGCAATTTAAATCATGATTCAAACACAGGCACCCAGAAAGGCAAAATTTAATTCAAACCTTTATTTTGCAAACGCAGGATTATTCAGATAAAAAGCGGCTGGTATGATTTTCCAGCCGCATGAAACACAATTAATGAAATAAACACACCGTCAAAAAGCAAGCCAACGGGTCACACAGATTGTATGACTTTCAGAACAAAACGGCTGGCGGAAAATCTTAAATAGTTAGAAAATGCGTATATCTGTCAAAATCCAAATGTGGACGAAATAAGAAAAGAAGAAATTTCCTTATATATAAAACGGTAACAAGGCAACAAAATAAGCATATAAAACCTAGGATTTTACTGGCGAATGCGGCGTGTTTTCTATTGAAAAGGAGTCAGTTTTATAGAACACGACAAATTCATTCACCGTTGCTGTTTCAACTGCCTGATTGTCAAATACCACTACCTAAAAATGTCTCTAAATACACTTTTGAGACTATTCTAGTGATTCCTATTTCGGTTTAGAAATAATTGAGAGTATCGCCCTTTAATATAACACCTAACCAGAAATGGACCTTCCTATTAGTGTCCTTAAAGTAGATTGTTATTGTTGTCATCTTATTTTTATTGTTGTGCACATTTAAATTTAATTTATTATCTTTGAAAAGCCTCTTAGGGAAAGTAAATAAAGTATGATTGTATGTATTCAGTTTTCCAAAGCATGCGTGACTACTAAGTATAAAAACTAAACGCATCTCTTCAGCTTCGTTACCATTTCAAGTTTGTTTTTGTACCATGCACGTTTCTCCGATACGACCCGGGAAAAAATAGTAAATGAAAAAATAAATAGATAAATAAAAAATGTCACAAATAAGTGAGAACTCTACAAAGTGGCTATTCGTCCACTGAAAACAGATCGAATTGCTGGATTTTCAATGTACGCAAATGCTGATCTGATGTTATGTAAGTTATGTCATGTTACGTCACACCAGGAGCCCATTACCCGTGCCTGCCATGTGGAAACATTGCTTGCAATTGCCTGCCGAGTGGAAACACTGCTTGCAATTGCCTGCCGTGTGGAAACACTGCTTGCAATTGCCTGCCGAGTGGAAACACTGCTTGCACTTGCCTGCCGAGTGGAAACACTGCTTGCAATTGCCTGCCGAGTGGAAACACTGCTTGCACTTGCCTGCCGAGTGGAAACACTGCTTGCAATTGCCTGCCGAGTGGAAACACTGCTTGCACTTGCCTGCCGTGTGGAAACACTGCTTGCAATTGCCTGCCGAGTAGAAACACTGCTTGCAATTGCCTGCCGAGTAGAAACACTGCTTGCAATTGCCTGCCGTGTGGAAACACTGCTTGCAATTGCCTGCCGTGTGGAAACACTGCTTGCACTTGCCTGCCGTGTGGAAATACTGCTTGCACTTGCCTGCCGTGTGGAAATACTGCTTGCACTTGCCTGCCGTGTGGAAACACTGCTTGCAATTGCCTGCCGTGTGGAAACACTGCTTGCAATTGCCTGCCGTGTGGAAACACTGCTTGCAATTGCCTGCCATGTGGAAACACTGCTTGCACTTGCCTGCCGGGGTAATGGGTAATTGGCTCCTGGTCAGCAGAGTTTTACGATATTTCAGCAACAAACATATTATGAGTAATGTCATGTTACGTCACGCCTCGTTATGTCAACACACACGCCTTATGTCTTTTAGATGATCAGCAAAGTTTTACGTTATTTTGTCCAATATATTAATTAACAACGAATAATGTCATGTTACGTCACGCCTCGTTATGTTAACACACACTCCTAATGTCTTTCAGATGATCAGCTGAGATTTAGCGATATTTCAACAACAACAAAAAAACATATTATGACTAAGGTCATGTTTACGTCACGCCTCGTTATGTCAACACACACCGTTTTAAGTTTTTCAGATGATCAGCCGAGATTTACGTTATTTCAGCCATATACTGAAAACAAACAAACACAACATAAAAATAAAACACTCTCATTAATTCAATATATCGCCAATAAATTAAAAGGAAAGGGAATTAAAAAGAGTTTATACCAGCGACACAAAAGTTTTAAAGTTGTTAGGGGACATATTATTTCAGGACAACTAGTTTGAAGTAAACTAAAAAAGAATCGCAATCAGTGTAATCATAAAGCGAATCATCCTGGGTCTTTTTCTTTTCACCTTCCTTGTGCGAATCAAACTTTAGGTTGTTAAAGTGTAACTAAATTAACGAGTTGTCCAAGTATTATTGGCTCGCAAGTCGAACATGACAAATTAGCTTGTCAGTAATTATAAAAGTCTTGGGTTCCAGCCTGCTAAAGAAATGAATCAAGATAAAGAATGAACGCCATTTTCCTGTCTGGCGCTTGATGTCAAAAGGACCTGGAAGCTGCCAGGGCACTGTCCTCTCGCTCTGACAAAGAAGCACTAACATTAGGCTTTTTCAAAAGTATGCGTTTCGTAACTTGGCCACCTTGTGTAAGATAAACGAATGGTTGGCTTGAAGACTGATTTGACCGCTGACCACTTGCCATTTGACGTTGGCAGTCAGCTGCATTGGCCTGAGGGCACAAAAGATAGTTATAAACAGTTTAATAAGTAAGTTTGGTTGATGAATATTGGATTATATATCTCATTGGCTGTATCACCTTCCTGTTTTTGGTTGAATGGTCGAAACTTACTCGCCAATGGTAAAACACTCAACTCCAAGATTCCCCTTCACTGTTCTTGTTTTGTATTTTGATGAGATGTATAAGAGCGTTAGAGTTAACGCCAACTCAAGTGGTAAACGCCCCCAGCCCTCCACCCGCCTTCCCGGTGGCAGTTTTTGGGATGCACAAGACAGAGGCAAATGTTTCGGCCTCAGTTCGTGACTGTCGGTTTCAAATCCCTGAAGTCTGAATAGACAGACAGACACCTGGAAAAATTAAATTGTATGGTTTGAAAGAAAGTACACTTTAGACTTTCACATTCGCTTTTGTAGCAATTCCACGATCCCTTAGCCTTTTCATCCACGTATAATAATCCCACACTCCTTATGACCTCTAATCATGCCTTCAGTTAGAATTTCGGCAAATTCTCGTTCTCTCTACACGTTAAAAATATTAGCGAACCTTCATCGAAACCTGGCACGAAGACAGAGAGTGTATCAGAACCTACCTCGAACTCAAAATCAGCGAGAGTTTCTCCCGTCTCATCATGGAAATGCCATGTCACTGTCTCCACCCAGGCATCGTCTGTGTTCCTCTTTGATCATCCACGTATCCCTTGTAAACCTAGAAGCCGGAATGTACACTTGAAATTTTTGTAGTAATCCAAAAAGTACACAGGAAACTTAAAAAGAGCTTCATGTATTTCTACACAGGATGAAAACATTTTTAGGCGCCAAAGGCAGTGGCAGAAAATATACAGATAGTGCCGTCCTTACAAAGTAAAGCTAAAACACTAAAGATAAAGGTCATTAATGCAAGTGGCAAGCCGTAACACTACTTGAACAGAGAGGTCAACAGAGACCTGAAAAAAATTCAGCGCTCCTGAGCGGGATTCGAACCCACGACCTCTGCGATGCCGGTGGCAGTGCTCTCCCAACTGAGCTATAAATTTTCAACAACACTTCAGGCTGGCCTAGAATGGCTTACCACGTGATGAAATATAACTTTATGAGGAGCATAATAACCATAATCCACCGATAATACAAATTTCTCTCTAATTCAGAATATTCATTACTCAAAAATCTCAACTGAAAGAGGAAAAATTTCAACAAAGCTGCGGTTAGAGACAGCCAATTGAAAATTAGCCTATGATCGATATGTACTGAAATCGAGAAAAATAGCTTATGTACGACATCAAAACAGGTGGTTAGACTCGACTGGAGTGCTGAAGAGAGTACAATGGGCAAGGTACACGGGTATCCTACGCCACCGACGAGTAATCGAGTAATCGTACAGCATTTGGCGCGGTATAAGCAAACTCTAGCCTCCCTTTTACGGTGAATGGCAAATATTACCAGCCAAGACGGTTTCAATGTTGTAAAGCAATGTGCCTCTAAGATTATTATACAAACCCTAACAGCAAAACCAAGAAACAGCTAATAAATTTGAATTTCTTCAAAAACCTCGATCATTAGATCAATGCAATTTTAGACCGGTTTGATTGGCTCAGAGAGATATCAGCCATTGCAGCATCCTCGACACAAAGCCACCGTTTGCAAAATATTTCTTGTCGCTTACTCAAAACAGTTTATTCCACACTCACATGTGTGATATGAGATAACCTCAGCTAACTCGGTGCTACATCATTGGCTATCTGCCATCTCTTATCTCACGTGCGCTCGTGGAATAATTGTATCATACTCGTGCCTGCTATAATTGAATTACAACAAACCTCCACTGCATTTTGAACTATTTATGAACACGTTCTGTCAAGGTGTTCTCATCCTTGGTAAAGACTGGACGAACTGTTTCAAAAAATGATCTTTTCAATGTTTCCGCGGTATCGGCAACTTCCAGGAAACCCTAAAAGAGAAAGCCACGTGCATCTGTTAAGTACCGCAGCTTAGATCTGCCGGTTAAGGAGTGTTCAGCGGTGGTTCAAAAACTGCTGCTCTATCGCACAAATGTTGCTATAACCAACATCACAGTAAACAGCCATGCAACGATTTTTAAATAAAGACTCGGTCAATATGTAAAGGAGAGGAAAAGGAAACCACTACTGACAAAGAGGTTGCAGAATTTTCCAATGATCTAGCTGAACTAGGTTGAAAATATTAATGTTCAAGAAGCTAAATCAACACTCGAAAAGTTGTTTTGTCAGATATCCAAACACCTTGCAGCCACTTGTAAAAAAAAAAGGTAGGCTGCGCAGGCGAAGTTGTATAAAACCACTTCTCGATGTTTTTTAATCTCCGAGGAAACACTCTTCCTCGTGGTCGACATGTTATTAGTTCTTATCAGGAAAACAAATATGGAAAATTCAAGATAGGAAGATTTGTTATTATCAGGTCATACCCCAGGAATTGCCCACTCTGGCCCGTTAGAGAGAGAGTTCTAGTACGGCGTTTCTCCCTTCCATCTTTGCAGCTGCCATTCCAGCTTGACCGTCCCTCACCTGTGGAAAAATGAATGAATGAAAGAACGAACGAAAAAAATGGATGCACAAAAGAGTGAACGGACGGGTAGGTCCGTGGTAGGGCAACGGACCTCCGTGAGGGAGTTCGTGGGCTCAAGCACCGGCTGGACCAATAATAATTAAGGAGGAAGTGCTGCCTTTGCAATGCACATATGCCAAACGGTTAGACCCGCTCGTCCTCTCGGTTGAGGACGATAAACCATAGGTACCGTCTCACAACACCAATTTCAAATAATCTGTGGGATGTTAAAGAACCCACACGCTGTTCGAAAGAGTAAGGGACGTAGTTCCCAGTGTGGTGATCTTTCTCTCATTGATGCCGGCGGTTGGTTTAGTAAATCAGTGCTCGGAGAAGTATCAGCTGTATAAGCTATCAGCTGTATAACCTACGAAATAAGAACGAAGGAAAGAAAGAAAGAAAGAAAGAAAGAAAAGAAAAGAAAGAAAGAAAGAAAGAAAGAAAGAAAGAAAGAAAGAAAGAAAGAAAGAAAGGAAGGAAGGAAGGAAGGAAGGAAGGGAGGGAGGGAGGGAGGGAGAGAGGAAGGAAGGAAGGAAGGAAGGGAGGGAGGGAGGGATGGATGGATGGATGGATGAATGGCTGGCTGGATGGATGGATGGATGGATGGATGGAAGGATGGATGGATGGATGGATGGATGGATGAATGAATGAATGAATTAACATATGATATAAATTCGTAAAGGTTACCACTATAATTCAACTGTAGGATCAAAATGGAATGATCATGACGAAATAATATTAAGGTGATTCCCGAGTGAAAGAACCCGCCATAGATTTCCGATGAAACTTGGTATGGTGTCATTACAGTACAAGGAGATGTTAAAGGGGCTCAGTCACGGTATTTTGAGTTATTTTCAGTATCGACAAAATTACCGTTAAATTGAGGGAAACCTGAAAATAATACTTCACAACGATAGAAAAACATCAAAGAGACGATAATAAATCATAAAGGAATGAGGATGGTTAAGGATGGAGAAGATTGACACGGATTGCACACAACGAAATTGAAAAGTTTAGCTAAACTTTTCAAACCGTTCAACCGTGACTGAGCCCCTTTAAAAACGTAATAGAAAGAGGGAGTCACCGTGCTTGTTTTCATGTCAGTGCGCAACAAATAAGCTCGTGTTATATCACACAGAGTTCGACTTTCTTTGATTGCTTATTCATCTACATCCCAGAAAAAAATGGCTTCAAAAACCTTGCATTATTAATTAATATTTTTATCCTTTAAAGGAAACATAATTTGGACTTGCTCTATTGGACCCGTTACGTCTCTATCTGTAGCATTTATTTCATTTGCCAAAAAAGTAGCCATAGATTTCTGCCAATTTTTTTTCTCAGTTATTGCGGATATTGTTTTCATTGAATTTATATCATATGTTAATTCATTCATTCATTCATCCATCCATCCATCCATCCATCCATCCTTCCATCCATCCATCCATCCATCCATCCAGCCAGCCATTCATCCATCCATCCATCCATCCCTCCCTCCCTCCCTTCCTTCCTTCCTTCCTTCCTCTCTCCCTCCCTCCCTCCCTCCCTTCCTTCCTTCCTTCCTTCCTTCCTTTCTTTCTTTCTTTCTTTCTTTCTTTCTTTCTTTCTTCTTTCTTTCTTTCTTTCTTTCTTTCTTTCTTTCTTTCTTTCTTTCTTTCTTCGTTCTTATTTCGTAGGTTATACAGCTGATAGCTTATACAGCTGATACTTCTCCGAGCACTGATTTACTAAACCAACCGCCGGCATCAATGAGAGAAAGATCACCACACTGGGAACTACGTCCCTTACTCTTTCGAACAGCGTGTGGGTTCTTTAACATCCCACAGATTATTTGAAATTGGTGTTGTGAGACGGTACCTATGGTTTATCGTCCTCAACCGAGAGGACGAGCGGGTCTAACCGTTTGCATATGTCATTGCAAAGGCAGCACTTCCTCCTTAATTATTATTGGTCCAGCCGGTGCTTGAGCCCACGAACTCCCTCACGGAGGTCCGTTGCCCTACCAACGGACCTACCCGTCCGTTCACTCTTTTGTGCATCCATTTTTTTCGTTCGTTCTTTCATTCATTCATTTTTCCACAGGTGGAGGGACGGTCAAGCTGGAATGGCAGCTGCAAAGATGGAAGGGAGAAACGCCGTACTAGAACTCTCTCTCTAACGGGCCAGAGTGGGCAATTCCTGGGGTATGACCTGATAAATAACAAATCTTCCTATCTTGAATTTTCCATATTTGTTTTCCTGATAAGAACTAATAACATGTCGACCACGAGGAAGAGTGTTTCCTCGGAGATTAAAAAACATCGAGAAGTGGTTTTATACAACTTCGCCTGCGCAGCCTACCTTTTTTTTTTACAAGTGGCTGCAAGGTGTTTGGATATCTGACAAAACAACTTTTCGAGTGTTGATTTAGCTTCTTGAACATTAATATTTTCAACCTAGTTCAGCTAGATCATTGGAAAATTCTGCAACCTCTTTGTCAGTAGTGGTTTCCTTTTCCTCTCCTTTACATATTGACCGAGTCTTTATTTAAAAATCGTTGCATGGCTGTTTACTGTGATGTTGGTTATAGCAACATTTGTGCGATAGAGCAGCAGTTTTTGAACCACCGCTGAACACTCCTTAACCGGCAGATCTAAGCTGCGGTACTTAACAGATGCACGTGGCTTTCTCTTTTAGGGTTTCCTGGAAGTTGCCGATACCGCGGAAACATTGAAAAGATCATTTTTTGAAACAGTTCGTCCAGTCTTTACCAAGGATGAGAACACCTTGACAGAACGTGTTCATAAATAGTTCAAAATGCAGTGGAGGTTTGTTGTAATTCAATTATAGCAGGCACGAGTATGATACAATTATTCCACGAGCGCACGTGAGATAAGAGATGGCAGATAGCCAATGATGTAGCACCGAGTTAGCTGAGGTTATCTCATATCACACATGTGAGTGTGGAATAAACTGTTTTGAGTAAGCGACAAGAAATATTTTGCAAACGGTGGCTTTGTGTCGAGGATGATGCAATGGCTGATATCTCTCTGAGCCAATCAAACCGGTCTAAAATTGCATTGATCTAATGATCGAGGTTTTTGAAGAAATTCAAATTTATTAGCTGTTTCTTGGTTTTGCTGTTAGGGTTTGTATAATAATCTTAGAGGCACATTGCTTTACAACATTGAAACCGTCTTGGCTGGTAATATTTGCCATTCACCGTAAAAGGGAGGCTAGAGTTTGCTTATACCGCGCCAAATGCTGTACGATTACTCGATTACTCGTCGGTGGCGTAGGATACCCGTGTACCTTGCCCATTGTACTCTCTTCAGCACTCCAGTCGAGTCTAACCACCTGTTTTGATGTCGTACATAAGCTATTTTTCTCGATTTCAGTACATATCGATCATAGGCTAATTTTCAATTGGCTGTCTCTAACCGCAGCTTTGTTGAAATTTTTCCTCTTTCAGTTGAGATTTTTGAGTAATGAATATTCTGAATTAGAGAGAAATTTGTATTATCGGTGGATTATGGTTATTATGCTCCTCATAAAGTTATATTTCATCACGTGGTAAGCCATTCTAGGCCAGCCTGAAGTTTGTGAAAATTTATAGCTCAGTTGGGAGAGCACTGCCACCGGCATCGCAGAGGTCGTGGGTTCGAATCCCGCTCAGGAGCCTGAATTTTTTTCAGGTCTCTGTTGACCTCTCTGTTCAAGTAGTGTTACGGCTGCACTTGCATTAATGACCTTTATCTTTAGTGTTTTAGCTTTACTTTGTAAGGACGGCACTATCTGTATATTTTCTGCCACTGCCTTTGCGCCTAAAATGTTTTCATCCTGTGTAGAAATACATGAAGCTCTTTTTAAGTTTCCTGTGTACTTTTGGATTACTACAAAAATTTCAAGTGTACATTCCGGCTTCTAGGTTTACAAGGGATACGTGGATGATCAAAGGAACACAGACGATGCCTGGGTGGAGACAGTGACATGGCATTTCCATGATGAGACGGGAGAAACTCTCGCTGATTTTGAGTTCGAGGTAGGTTCTGATACACTCTCTGTCTTCGTGCAGGTTTCGATGAAGGTTCGCTAATATTTTTAACGTGTAGAGAGAACGAGAATTTGCCGAAATTCTAACTGAAGGCATGATTAGAGGTCATAAGGAGTGTGGGATTATTATACGTGGATGAAAAGCTAAGGGATCGTGGAATTGCTACAAAAGCGAATGTGAAAGTCTAAAGTGTACTTTCTTTCAAACCATACAATTTAATTTTTCCAGGTGTCTGTCTGTCTATTCAGACTTCAGGGATTTGAAACCGACAGTCACGAACTGAGGCCGAAACATTTGCCTCTGTCTTGTGCATCCCAAAAACTGCCACCGGGAAGGCGGGTGGAGGCTGGGGGGCGTTTACCACTTGAGTTGGCGTTAACTCTAACGCTCTTATACATCTCATCAAAATACAAAACAAGAACAGTGAAGGGGAATCTTGGAGTTGAGTGTTTTACCATTGGCGAGTAAGTTTCGACATTCAACCAAAAACAGGAAGGTGATACAGCCAATGAGATATATAATCCAATATTCATCAACCAAACTTACTTATTAAACTGTTTATAACTATCTTTTGTGCCCTCAGGCCAATGCAGCTGACTGCCAACGTCAAATGGCAAGTGGTCAGCGGTCAAATCAGTCTTCAAGCCAACCATTCGTTTATCTTACACAAGGTGGCCAAGTTACGAAACGCATACTTTTGAAAAAGCCTAATGTTAGTGCTTCTTTGTCAGAGCGAGAGGACAGTGCCCTGGCAGCTTCCAGGTCCTTTTGACATCAAGCGCCAGACAGGAAAATGGCGTTCATTCTTTATCTTGATTCATTTCTTTAGCAGGCTGAACCCAAGACTTTTATAATTACTGACAAGCTAATTTGTCATGTTCGACTTGCGAGCAATAATACTTGGACAACTCGTTAATTTAGTTACACTTTAACAACCTAAAGTTGATTCCACAAGGAAGGTGAAAAGAAAAAGACCAGGATGATTCGCTTTATGATTACAATGATTGCGATTCTTTTTTAGTTACTTCAAACTAGTTGTCCTGAAATAATATGTCCCCTAACAACTTTAAAACTTTTGTGTCGCTGGTATAAACTCTTTTTAATTCCCTTTCTTTTAATTTATTGGCGATATATTGAATTAATGAGAGTGTTTTATTTTATGTTGTGTTTGTTTGTTTTCAGTATATTGGCTGAAATAACGTAAATCTCGGCTGATCATCTGAAAAACTTAAAACGTGGTGTGTTGACATAACGAGGCGTGACGTAACATGACCTTAGTCATAATATGTTTTTTTGTTGTTGTTGAAATATCGCTAAATCTCAGCTGATCATCTGAAAGACATTAGGAGTGTGTGTTAACATAACGAGGCGTGACGTAACATGACATTATTCGTTGTTAATTAATATATTGGACAAAATAACGTAAAACTTTGCTGATCATCTAAAAGACATAAGGCGTGTGTGTTGACATAACGAGGCGTGACGTAACATGACATTACTCATAATATGTTTGTTGCTGAAATATCGTAAAACTCTGCTGACCAGGAGCCAATTACCCATTACCCCGGCAGGCAAGTGCAAGCAGTGTTTCCACATGGCAGGCAATTGCAAGCAGTGTTTCCACACGGCAGGCAATTGCAAGCAGTGTTTCCACACGGCAGGCAATTGCAAGCAGTGTTTCCACACGGCAGGCAAGTGCAAGCAGTATTTCCACACGGCAGGCAAGTGCAAGCAGTATTTCCACACGGCAGGCAAGTGCAAGCAGTGTTTCCACACGGCAGGCAATTGCAAGCAGTGTTTCCACACGGCAGGCAATTGCAAGCAGTGTTTCTACTCGGCAGGCAATTGCAAGCAGTGTTTCTACTCGGCAGGCAATTGCAAGCAGTGTTTCCACACGGCAGGCAAGTGCAAGCAGTGTTTCCACTCGGCAGGCAATTGCAAGCAGTGTTTCCACTCGGCAGGCAAGTGCAAGCAGTGTTTCCACTCGGCAGGCAATTGCAAGCAGTGTTTCCACTCGGCAGGCAAGTGCAAGCAGTGTTTCCACTCGGCAGGCAATTGCAAGCAGTGTTTCCACACGGCAGGCAATTGCAAGCAGTGTTTCCACTCGGCAGGCAATTGCAAGCAATGTTTCCACATGGCAGGCACGGGTAATGGGCTCCTGGTGTGACGTAACATGACATAACTTACATAACATCAGATCAGCATTTGCGTACATTGAAAATCCAGCAATTCGATCTGTTTTCAGTGGACGAATAGCCACTTTGTAGAGTTCTCACTTATTTGTGACATTTTTTATTTATCTATTTATTTTTTCATTTACTATTTTTTCCCGGGTCGTATCGGAGAAACGTGCATGGTACAAAAACAAACTTGAAATGGTAACGAAGCTGAAGAGATGCGTTTAGTTTTTATACTTAGTAGTCACGCATGCTTTGGAAAACTGAATACATACAATCATACTTTATTTACTTTCCCTAAGAGGCTTTTCAAAGATAATAAATTAAATTTAAATGTGCACAACAATAAAAATAAGATGACAACAATAACAATCTACTTTAAGGACACTAATAGGAAGGTCCATTTCTGGTTAGGTGTTATATTAAAGGGCGATACTCTCAATTATTTCTAAACCGAAATAGGAATCACTAGAATAGTCTCAAAAGTGTATTTAGAGACATTTTTAGGTAGTGGTATTTGACAATCAGGCAGTTGAAACAGCAACGGTGAATGAATTTGTCGTGTTCTATAAAACTGACTCCTTTTCAATAGAAAACACGCCGCATTCGCCAGTAAAATCCTAGGTTTTATATGCTTATTTTGTTGCCTTGTTACCGTTTTATATATAAGGAAATTTCTTCTTTTCTTATTTCGTCCACATTTGGATTTTGACAGATATACGCATTTTCTAACTATTTAAGATTTTCCGCCAGCCGTTTTGTTCTGAAAGTCATACAATCTGTGTGACCCGTTGGCTTGCTTTTTGACGGTGTGTTTATTTCATTAATTGTGTTTCATGCGGCTGGAAAATCATACCAGCCGCTTTTTATCTGAATAATCCTGCGTTTGCAAAATAAAGGTTTGAATTAAATTTTGCCTTTCTGGGTGCCTGTGTTTGAATCATGATTTAAATTGCACGTATGTAATTAAGTCATCCTCGTCCTCGTCTTCGTAGTAGTAGCAGTAGTAGCAAGAGCGAAGTTTCCTGTCAAGATTTCGATTGGCTCGGTGCCTGTTTTGAATTATATTTCAACGGAGATCCTTGGGCGTTTTTAAAATATCATTAGAATTGTTTTTGAACATCCATACTGCGCAATAGTAGTGAAGATGTGATCTAGAATGTACAGTCCGGAGAGACTATAACTGATGTGAGTACTAGCTATTATCTTCTTGTTGTTCTGCTCCGTGAGCTTGCCACATCTCCTTCACAGTAAACCGCCAGATCAATGTGAATTTACCCGCAAACTGGAACTCGCCGAGACCGCCAACTAGTTCAGGGAAAAAAATGGTTATATTTTTTGACGTAATTTTTGATTAAGTCGAATGTCGCACCGACAAGCAAGGTTAAAGTACCAAGTCTACCAATATCCTAACCATCTGTCGGCCTCTTTTCCAGCACACACCAAACAGTGAAAAGAAACCCGACTTCCTTACTTTACAGATGACGAAAGGTATCATAGCCCTTACTGACCTGCACGTATTGATGAGTGTTAAAAATAATACAGAGGAGAAATGACACGTAATTTACTTCTCATTTCACTGAAAATTATTTTGGAAATCCACATATTCACCAAAAAGAGATGGCCAAACAAAAAGTAATGGCGTCATTCTTACGGGGACTGGCAAGAATTAATGACAGTGACATTGGCTGATTTGGCTGAAATGGCCCCCGAAACGCCACGGAAACAGAAGAGTCGAATGAAGTCGTTTTCATTGATTTTCTTTTCCCATTTTCAATCAATCAAACTGTTATATACGATCGGATGTTACTAAAACGGGGAATGGGGAATGGGGAATGGGGAATGGGGAATGGGGAATGGGGAATGGGGAATTGAAATGGGAAATTGAAAATGAGAAATTGATAATTTTTTTTACATTAACTTTTTATAACGTGGAAGAAATTTTTTCAGCGGCAATTATCAATACCCACATTTTATTTTTCAAACGTTTTGTGCAAAAATAAGAAGATTCATCTTTTTTCGGCTCGTGAGTGGGCGGAATTCAACAAATGCCACAATCTGATTTGTTCCTGGAGTGGATGGAAT
>JAHPZR010009485.1:0-32500 GCA_019787425.1 Platygyra sinensis | reverse complement strand
TTTGTCACGGGTGTAGGAATATAATTGAGACCTTGACAGAAGGTTGATTTCGCCGCGTGTGAGATCGTAATCTGAGAGGTTCTTAATGTGCGCTTTCTTTGATTCCATTGTTTTCTTGGCTATGTCGTGCTGCATTATTTTCTTTTTTTAGGGGAATTTGCAGTCACAGACAACACTCTTGAATAAGATTCAACTTCTTTATTTTGTTCTCTCTCTAATTCCATCATTTTTTTCATTCGGTTTTGACATTTTTTTTCTGGATTGTTCGATTTTATCAGCATGTTCCTTACCCGGGGTTCCTTAGCTGACACTTGCCTATTCTTAATCGCTGTAACATCAGTGCTCTCTCGTGATTCGTTCGTTCTTCTTGGTGCCTTGCACAAGCTGGTAACAGAAGGAAGGAGTTAAAGTAGTTTATGCGCGTTGGTACATCTGTCAATGTAAGCGCAAGAAGTTAACAAAAAGCAAGCAATGGATAAAGAGGCTGCAGGGAAAAGCAAAGAGAGATCGTAGAAAACACTTGACTTGGACACTCCATTGCGTGACTAATCCAAGATTGCACAACAAAACAAGTCAAAACTCAAGAAATAGTCAAGGCTTGAAATAAAAACAGTTTTTAATAAATGGTGCGAGGCTACCTAAATAACACTTACCTTTTCTGGTCTGAAACCTTTATGTCGGTTTGGCTTTGCTTACAACCCTCTCGCAAGGCAATCTGCTGTCGCATCATTAAATAAATCCTTCACAGTTAAAGATAATGCGATGAGAAGGCTCAAATTGTGATGAGAAGGCTCGGCTACCTATTTAAGCCTGGTTTCTAAGCTCCCCAAGAAAGTGTCCCAAAAAAAATTTTTGCGGTTGGGCATGTGTTTAGACATAAGGTCACGCTGTAACGCAATCTTAAGAACAGCCATGGCCGGAGTAGAGTCAGAAGGAAGCGAAGGAGATAAGATTGTACGAGATGCAGTACGTCAAAACCTAAGCAAATGGCTCCAAAAATTAGGTTGCTCTGGGGATGTTGAAAAAAAGCTGGCACTTAAAATGAAGTTTGTCGAGAAACTTCGTAAATCGCCTGTTGCAGTGGAGACTGCAAGAGCGAACGAACAACATTACGAGGTACCCACGAACTTCTTTAGGACGGTGAGCTGTTTTGTATTTTTATCCTTTAGTTTGAGTTTAGGCGTTCTAATAGGGTGTAATCTTTGTACACGTGAAGAAGTAAAATGAAGTAGAAAATGTTAGCGAAAACGGGTTTACCTCAGTGTAAAAACCTGTGAGGGGGTGATGCTCGATATACCAAGTCAATATATGCACTATTGTCTCGTTCTTTTTTGTGAAGTCTATTGTGTTATTGTGCAAGGGATAAGAATCGTTGTTGTGTTCTTTGTGACGTAACTCGAGACTTGCTATTCACTTGGTATATCGTGCACCAGCCCTGGGAGGTTTTCCTTTGTTTTGTAGCTGTTGTTGGGGTGTAAAGCCCTGGTCAAACGACGGGTGATAGTCGATGATAGTTGATTGTCCCCTAACTATCATCAACTATCACCAACTATCATTCACATGGTCTAACGGCCAAAGAAGATCGTGATAGTTGACGATAGTTCACCGGCAGTCGCGCAAGCAAAGTCACGAGAGCAACGAGTTCCAAGCTCTTTCAGCATTAAAATGTGAATACTAAGGCCCCGTTTACACGGGTCCGGACAAATTTTTGCACGGACGAATTTTGTTCCTGGACCGCCTGTTTACATGGATCCGTGCCGGATCCGTGCAAATTCTGTTCCAGTGGTGTTTACACGGATCCGTGCAAATTTTAGACCAGATGCAGCATTTGATTCCAGGCCATAACCGCGCTATGTGTGCAAAAAGTTGCACGGTTCGGGTGTTTACACGAGTCCTTACAAATATGGAACCGTGCCGGTCAAAAAGCGGACCTGCTTTTTTCAGGTCCCAAACTTGCACACTTAGCCGTTCAAAAATTCGTCCAGTTCCGCCGGTCCCGTGTAAACGCAAGGTGGAACCGTGCAAGTTTTTGTCCGTGCAAAAATTTGTCCGGACCCATGTAAACGGGGCCTAAATGGCGTCCCGTAAGACAAGCTTTTAAAAGTATGAATTTTTCGTGACGAAAGAGGGCGGCAGCATGTTTTCTGACCGCTATCAGGCCAGTGATTACCAAAACAGCTGACCGCCAAACTATTATATGCGTGGTCAAACGAGAAAAACTGTCATCTACTATCATGAAGAATTTGAACAAGCTGAAACTGAATGATAGTCGATGATAGTCAATGATACTGCATGATAGTTGGTGGTCAAACGGAAGTGCGCGCTCAACTATCATCGACTATCATGAGCCGTTTGACCAGGGCTTTAGGGTCTTATGTCTTGACCTTTTCGTTATCTTTGTGTTACGTTGCTGGTGAGTGTTGCAGGTTCTTACACCGAGGACGAGCCAAGTGAAAACTGGCTTCAAGGTCGCAACCGATTTAAACCAATAAGCTGTATTAATATCATTCGACTCTAAATACAATGGTTTGGCCGAATTTATGCAAGGGTTATGTTCATAACTTCTCCTAATGCTATTTATATAAGTGGGCATCAAACGCGAAGTGAAAGATAAAACTGTTTAGCTATGCCGTCCTCTAATTTTTATTTTCTCGTCTCGTAATATAAATTCACCTTCTGATGATTAATCTCTGGTATAGATTGGACCACTTTAAGGTTTAGTGCATGCACTTTTGATTCCCACAAGTAAACTATGTATACTGACCATCAAGAAACAATTTTACGATAACTGCAGAAATTCACGCGCGCCCATTGGTTAATTTTAATTGTCAATAAGCGGACAGACACATGAATTTGAAATTCATGCGACATGTCAGCGAGGGAGAGCGCGCAAGTCGACAATTTGTTATCGTAAAAAACAAATTGATGTCAGTTTTTAATGCTTCTGTCCTGTTATTGACAATGAATTTAGTCATAACATTGCCAAAGTAGTCTGCGGATCCACTCGGCTATCGCCTCGTGGATCCACAGCTACTTTGACAATGTTATGACGAAATTCATGATCAATAACAGGACAGACGCATAAAAAACTGACGTCAATTTGTTACAGTCAAAACGCCTGAAGCGTTCCGCCTAAACAATGATTAATGCTTTCATTAATCCAAAACTGTTTCGATTCTTGGCTTCAAATTTCGAAAACTCAACTGAATATGGTAATCATCCAACCATAGCGTCCATTTGAATATCGAATGTTCATTGGACCAATAACAAAGTGTTCCAAATACGGAAAATGTTTTCAGGGTAGCCATCGGAATGATTTTCCACTACTAGCACACTGACTTGCACAGCACATTTTCCCAGGACATTGATCGACTCTTGTACAAGTGCCAAAGGACTTACCGGACTACGAAACAGAATGTTGCCGGCAGCAGTTCCCCAATCTCTGCCTGAATTTCTTTCCTGGCATCTCAACACGTCCTTTCCAAGAACGCTTCTAGTTTTTCTACCAGAGCCAACTTACTTTTCTGCCATCCGTGAACGCAACGAACACCATGGTGGACGAAAGAGCTCAAAATGGCGCCTTCGTTCCAGGACTCCTCCATCGCGTGACCAACTGTCGTTTGATGTATTGTTCATTAGTCCAATCAACATTCAATATTCGAATGGACACTACGGTTGGATAATTACAATATTCAGTTGAGTTTTCGAAATTTGAAGCCAAGAATCAAAACAGTTTTGGATTAATGAACGCATTAATCACTTTTTAGGCGGAACGCTTCAGGCGTTTTGACTGTAATTAGACAATAAGCACTTAATGACTGGCCACAAGGGAAACAGTGAGTTTTGTTTCCCCGAGACCCTCAATGTTCCCCGAGGCGAAGCCGAGGGGAACATTGAGGTCGAGGGGAAACAAAACTCACTGTTTCCCGAGGGGCCAGTCATTAAGTGTTTTGTTTATACCTCCCGACTCAAATATAGAAAAAGCTCCGAAAAAAAAATGATTCGCTTGACGCCATTGCATACACTGGCCGCACTCGCAAAATTGAGCGGCTGCCAAAACCAACCTGTCCTATCGAAAAATCACGATAACAGTCTTTTTCTTGCAGCTAACGAAAAACATAGACAGTACTAAAGTTGCTTTGGCGTCTTCTAATGCTTAACTCGAGCATTTTGAGTTTGATTTGATCAGGAGCAGCATATTTTGTTGTAAATTACACAAATACTTTCGTACCTGGCGACGGCGATCTACGAGCGAGTTGACGAACGTGGGCAACCCATTTTTGGCGCCAAACCAAAAGCTTGGAGACACAAAACGTTCATATTTTCCTTTTGTTTAATCTGCACGATATGTTTTTGTGCGACTATAAATCCCTTTTCTTGAATAATGGAATGCCGTCTCTAATGAGAAACGTTGTCCTACTTCAATGGCTTTTCAACATCAGGCGCGACTGGTACACAATTATCCCGCGGTTTCAAGGTGCACAACTGTGATCACGTGCAAGTCCAAAGTATCAAGGTGTTGTTTCCCTAGGGCTGTCCATTGAGTTTTTGTTGCGCCCTAGGGAGTCATTTGAGTTTGTGGACCAATGGCACGTGAACGTACACGTTTCTCCTCCAATTCAGGAAACGTAATTTGACTTGGGAGGTATAACAACACATAGTTATATATTAGAGGATATAAATCATTTCTTAAACCCCTTCAAAAAAACACGGAACACAGCTTTGTGTCTGTCCCTTTTCCTTTGAATTCATCAAAGTTTTCCAGGCAAAGTTTTGTCTTTACCACCCTCTCCGCCACCATTTTATCGACCTATGTGGAAATCAGCACGACTTGTAACATGAAATCGAGGGGCTTAGCGATCAACAATTTTCCCTACCCCCTATGAGTGGTGATCAACTGCCTTCCCCTGCCCGGGCAGGAAGAGGCAGAATCAAATGCCCGGGCTAGGAAGGGGGGAATGTTCACGCTTTCAATTTGACTGGACATAATATAGACGTAGAACCCAAAACATTTAATAAAGAAAGTTGTGTTTTGTTGTGTTTTTTGCTGTATTACCTCTATAATCAAAAAGCAAAATGAAGAAGCCTAAGCGCATGTAGTTAACAACTGTACTAAACACTCCTTGACATTTGAGAACGCTTGAGAATGTAAGAAAACCCTTGCCTGTGGCTCTCAAAATGCATAATCATTATCACAGTGTCATAGACGGTTACAGCTTAAGCTATCTTTGTTAATTATTATAATGTCGATTGGACCTTGCGCACGGCTCTTGATTGGTCAAAAAACCTATGTTTTTAACCAGAGTATAAAGACATAGCAACAAGCGTGTTTTATGTGTTTTGCGCGCGTAAAATCTATATCATAAAGCAAATGAAGAAGCCTAAGCCGTGTATTACACTGTGATAAAACACTCCAGTCATTTGAGAACACTCCGAGAAATGGTAGAAAATCACTCGTCCTGCAGCTCGTGTTTTCTACATTTTCCCTCGTGGTTCTCATCAATGCACTGTGCGTGTTTGTATCACAGTGTAATACCACGGCTATAAGGCTTCTTTATTTGGTAAGTAAATACACGAGCCTAAGGCTTCGTGTATTACTTAACAAATAAAGAAGCCTAAGCCGTGTATTGACACTGTGATAAAACACGACAGGCATTTGAGAACACGAGGGAAATGTAGAAAGCACGAGCCGCAGGCGAGTGTTTTCTACATTTCTCGAGTGTTCTCAAATGACTGGAGTGTTTTATCACAGTGTAATACACGGCTTAGGCTTCTTCTTTGCTTTATGATATAGATTTTACGCGCGCAAAACAATAAAACACGCTTTTTCTATGTTTTATACTCTGATAAACATAGGTTTTTGACCAATCAGAGCATGTGCAGCAGGTCCATCTATGTTAATAAATTGTTATTAATAATATATTTTTATATATGTAGGTGCTTGGAAAGAGACTCAAGTATAGTAGCTGCTACTGGCCAGAAAATATCACAACACTGGAGGAAGGTAAGCTTAAGGTGGCTCAAAACAGTTTCCAGCAGTTTGATTTTGATGGGTCGTTATAACCACTCTTTATCACTTGATACTACAATCATTGTATCAAAAAATTGCCCAATCATTGGTGAACATGTTGTTTTCATTTTTGTGACTCAATAGGTTACCATAGCAATAGTATGACCTGCTAAAAGCACCCTTAGTAACAGCTTTAGCGCGCTTATAATTCAAAAAGGGCACAGTGAATTTTTTCTATATTGTCAAATTTTAATGAGCATGATAAGACACAACTTGCAAATTATGTACATTAAGGGTTCAGAGTTACCATAAAGTTTTGAAAATTTTTTGTGGCTCTGAACCCTGTTACCTAGCATTGCGTGTGTAAAAACTTTAGAATACAAGATTGTAATATCGGAACGAAATGGTAATTATATAACATGGTAGTAAGACTTATATTTATTTATTTTTATGTTTTTTATTTCTAGAAACGGTGCGCAACTCTAGCTTTAATGTGCGATATATTCGTGTTTCTGTTTTTGTAGTTGCAATAAAAATGACACTTGTGAAAAAGGTTCACTGAGCAATAGTATGACCAGCTAAAGCAACTCCTTTACTACAGCCTTTAGTGCGCTTATAATTCAAAAAATGCACAGTGAATTTTTTCTATAATGTCAAATGTTAATGCGCATTATAAACACCTCAAATTGTGTACATTACGTTCAGAGTCACCATAAGTTTTGAAATTTTTTGTGTGGCTCTGAAACCCTTTACGGAATTTTTTGAAAACTTTGCCAAAGTTTTGTCTTATGCGTGTTTATTAAAATCTGATAATATAAAAATTTCACTGTTTTTCTTTTTTGGAATTGTAAGCCCCTTAATCTGTAACTTAAGGGTGCTTTAACAGATCATACTTTTGTTGTGATAACCTACATGTATTGTACTCCCAAAAACGCATTTAGAAAACAGTCCAAGAAAGCACGCGTGCTGATTGGTTTAAAATCGTGTTTGTATAACTCGATGGAGACACAGAACTAGCGCGCGCTGTTGACGTAGTGATGGCGCGAGCAGAGAGAATTTACATTTTGATATCCAAAGTTAACAAGTTGTTTTCCTTTTTCTCGTCGTGGTGTTTTCTAAAAGAAATAGAAAACATGTACTTCGTGCTCGAAAAAGCTGTGGAAACACTCGCCTGCGGCTCGTGTTCCCACAGCATTTCTCGTTCTCCCAAACTTTCACGAGTATTTGTATAACTCGATAGAAACACGGTACATGTTTTCTATATCTTGAATAACATAGCCTTAGCACAGTGCGCGCGTTCTGATTTTGGCTAATAACGCACGCGACTTTATTATCCAAACTGCACTTCGCCAGAGTTACACATAACGAGTACAAAAATATCACGCGCGTATCTTGCCACTCCAGAGGAGCCCGCGTTGTGACAGGTTTCCTGCCGTGGACCCAATCAGGTTAGCTGCGATTTCTCGCGCCAATTTACCGTTCCGCTTCCGATTACTTGTGTCACGCCCAATTCCCTGAAAATAAAAATCCCACGAAACATCGGCTCGCTCGAACATACCAATTGGCGATGTTGGGATTAATAAAATCTCTTATTAGACGTTTTGTTGTCAGTGTACATGTAGTCGCTGAGGAGTGTTTTACTCGTTGTTTTGGTGATTTTGACTCGCCCTGCAGGGCTCACGCCAAAATGCGGCCAACAACTCGTAAAAATTGCTCAGGCGATAACTTACACAACCAAAACGTCATAATAAGGCTGGTGGACCATTTGATTTTTGATGGGGGGTTGCAGGATTTTTAGGCTGCTAGATATTTTTTTGTTATTCTTCTAGCCCTGCAGGATTTTTTTTTTAATCTCCATGTCCTTGCACGATATTTTTTTAATGGAAATTTAGTACACAAATTTTGAAGTACGCTAGTTAACTCGACCGTCACCAGCCACTCAAAATTCACCCTATTAAAAACTACCTTTACACGCAATGCCCTTTGAAGTTGACATCAGAGGCGGATCCAGGGGAGGGTTTGAGGGGGTTGTAACCCCCCCTTTGAGAATTTTTTTTGTGTCATTTTGCTTGATTCTTCGTAAAATAATAATAGAATAAAATTGTTTTTTTTTGGGGGGGGGGGGGCGGGGTATGGCTCTGGACCCCCTCAAGATATCGCGCCAGAGGCAGGGGCCGTCACTCGCCTTCCACACCATTGGTGTTCAAGGTTACTTCGGTAGTGTACAATCCCCCTTTCAGAAATTCCTGGATCCGCGCCTGTGACATCTTTCTTTCAAAGCAATAAAGAGTTTCATCTTTACTCAGTGTACAAAGAAATGCATCTCCACTAACCTGTGGCTAGTTGATATCCCTGTCAGGTTAGTGGATGTTATGCATCACTTGCCCATTGGATCACTTGCCCACTGGGGAAGTGAACGTTTTTTATTTCTAATTACGTAATGCTACTGAGAAAAGCCTTCAGCGTGACTTGCGTGAAATGGTTCCATCTTGTCCAAAGGGCGAGCTGGAAAATCCATCTTATTTGACCCTGTTTATTGCTTTCAATGCAAGAGAGGGGAACTTCAAAGAAGGAGACATTGAACAGTAATCTGGCTTCTCAAAATACGCATTTAGTATTTGGAGTTATCTAGAGTTTAAAAAAACATTAGGGTTCAAGAAATGGGGACCTCACTGTAGATTTTACCAGTTAACACGACGTTTTGAGTGGACGTAGAAGCAGCTGGAGGGGGTATAATGCTTAATTCTTATTGATGGATAAAATAGACAGTCTGCCAGCTTGTGGTGTATTAAAGACATGCTAAATAAACATTATTGTTACCACCCCTGGGGCCCGTCTCTCGAAATCCTGGTAACTTAACGGGCCCGAAATCATATTTTGAAATCAAAGCCTCAAGAAGAGTAGGGTGTGTTCTGACCTCTAATGAAGTCCATTTTGTTTCTTTAGCTCATAACTTTACTGTATAATTTTCAAACCTTTTGAAACTCCCATCTGGAATTAGCCTCTTCCAGGCGTTCAGTTAGTCACGGCACAGCGCAGCGCTGTGCCGTGACTAACTGAACGCCTGGAAGAGGCTAATCTGGAATGGAAAACTAAACATCTTAACGGACTCGGTAATTACCGGGAGCTTCGAGAAACAGGCCCCTGGTTACTACACCTCAGTTTCAATAGGTGAAAAAAACAGATTGGTAGTTGACCCCTTTAAAAGCGTTTTGATTTATTTAATCGTCGTTTTGTACTCGTACACATATCCAGAGCATCAGTTTCACATGCTTGTATATTTTGAACCCTGAACCAATTCAATGTAGCCTGCTTTTACTTTTGTTTGTTCCATTTCCTTCTCTATGAAGTAAATCGTATTTTCTTTAAAAAAATACCTGCACGTGACAACTGTTACGGTGGGAATCTGAACGCATGAATATCTTTGAATGATAATATCCTTCTAGATCAGAGGGTTCACTTTAATAGGAAATGTAATAGGTAGACTACGCGTCACGCGCTTTCAAAATACCAAATCACAGATCAAAAAATGTGATGCCCAGCCCTGTATCATGTGACTCACAGCTACTTTTGGGGCCGTCACGTATCACGCAAAAATCCTTTGCCACGCCCTGGTTACGGCTGCCCGATATTTTTTTCCTTCTTAAGAATTCTGCATGATATTTTTTTTTAACCAGAAGCACATGCTCGATACATTTTTTTTGGGATTGGGCACCACCCCCCCATCAAAAATTCAAATGGTCCACTCCCTAAGATATTATCTATTTGCCCGTGGGCTGCACGCTGAACGTCAGTTTGTTTAGCATTTTTTCTCGCAACTTTCATCATCCATGGTGCCACTTTTTAAAATACCATTTCTATTTTGTTTTCTACTCAAATATGAAAGAAACTATAAATTATTCCGGAGATGAAGAAGGTACTTCCTGTGAACTACCAAATTTTAACCTGCAGTTTTTTGACGAGCCTCCAGCTAAGAGTAAGAGATTTGCTAATTTAAGCGAGAAGGAACTGAGTCACCTGCTTGAGCAAAGACACTCAGAGAACACCAAAAAATCTACAAACTGGTCTGTGGCAACATTTCGAGGTAAGTAATGCATAATAGCAATTTCAGAGAGAAATTTCAGCACTTTGGCGACAATAAATTATGTACAAGCTTTGATTGTAAAACTTTTGTGGCATTGAAACCTATTTAAATGCTTTCGGCGAACAAACTTGTCCCGAAACTCACATGCAATTTTTAACAAAGTTCAGTTTTTTAAAGTCTTACCGACCTTACCAATTTAATATTTCTGTTCCAAAAACATTTAAGTTTGCTAAACAGTAAAATAACAAAATATCATTAGCCTCTGATAGTTTTCCAGTACTGCTCGATCGAAAAACTCTGAGGGCGCCGCCGATCAAGTAGCGACTGCATCGTGCACAAATATAAGCTTAAGCTTGCAATTCTGACATTTTCCTTGAAGCCTCAGTTTTCTGTATTTTATTTTATCAAACAAAGAATTTAAAGAAATGGGGATCAATTTTTGTTGAGCCATTCACGTATTCATTTTCAGCCTGGTGCTCAGAGAAAGCTATAAAAACACTGCTTGAAAACATGACGATCGGTCAGCTGGTTTTCATCCCAACATTGTCCTGCGTGGTACATGTATCTGGTAGAAGATCTCCATTTTCCATTAAAGACTACTCTCAAGACTAGTCTTAATTGAACATTATTTCTCGACTAAAAGAACGCTCGAGAGCGTAAAAAGCAGCTAGAAGCGTCAACAACAATAATAAATAATTTACAATTATATTGCGCAGGTTACATTGAATACTGAAAACGAGTGACGTTTCTCTTCCGACAAGCAGGCGTCAGTTACTAAGCCCACGTGAAAAGTTTGCCGATGAAATGAGGCAAGAATTAAAGTTTAAACTTGAGGAAGAAAGCACTAAATGAAGTAAAGAACTTGAAGAAACCTGTGCCAAGATAAGAGACGCAGCTTCCGCGCTCGGAAATACTGGTCAATGCTGTAGTAATTGCCACGAAAGAAATCACACACTCAGTTCGATCGCACTTGCCGAATTGGCAAAATATGAGTCAGTTTTTTTCTGTGGTGAGTTGAGTAGACATCCAGATGAAAAAGAGAACTTTCAGGAGTAAAAAAGGAAAATGGAAGCATTGAAAACGGTCGCCGCGAAAATAGAGCTGGTTTTGAACTGGCTTTCTCCCGATTAAATAGTTCTTCGAACAAACACGTATAGAAAATTTTGCCTGAAGAGTTTCCCATAGATACGTTCAATATGTTTTAAATTCTTCTATTGATTTCCTATCATTTATTCAGATTGTCAAAACTTCGATCAAAAGACAAAATTCCCGTTCGCGCTACCAACTATGCTTCCCTTCAAGGTTTTGCAGAGTGGCGACAAAAGCGACAAAAAGGTCAAGTTGCCGAACATTTTACACCGATATAAATACAATACAAATAATTGTAATCGTATTGATAAAATTATTGTGAAATTATAAAATCATCAAAATAAGGTAGCCCATAGGGTAGCCCATAGGGTAGCCCATAGGGTAGCCCATAGGTAGCCCATAGGGTAGCCCATGGGCTAACCCATGGCCCGGGCCAGGTTTTGTCCACACCCACAATCTGAGGCGATTTTACGCCGAAGCAAGAACACAAAAAGGGGAGCCATACAGCAAATCCACCTTGCTCGGATTCAGGCACGGAATCGAAAGATATCTGAATTCTCCTCCTTACAACAAAGGGCTACAGCTAGCAAGTGATCCGAGATTTTTGCGGTCAAACCAGATGTTAGACGCGCAACTTGTCAATTTAAAACGAAGTGGAAAAGAAAACGTAACTCACAAACCTGCAATTGAAGAAGACCATCTCCAACAGCTCAAAGCCAGTGGTGTTTTTTCGCTTTCTTCCCCACTTTCGCTGTTAAGAAATGTGTGGTTTCATATCGTTTTTTTTCTTCTGCCGAAGAGGCCCGCGAAGGACAAAGAGCTCTGACCACTAAAAGCTTCAACTTTGCTGTTGATGCAGCCGGGCGAAAGTTTGCAACCATGGCCCACGATGAAGCTTCAAAAAACCATCGAGGTGGTGTCAATGACAAACCCAGCGACGAGAAAGAAGCAAGAATCTACGAAACGGAAGACCAAAAATGATGGCTACAAGGCTCTGAAGCTCTACCTTGAAAAGATCAACCCGAATTGCAGTGCTTTTTTCAGTATCCGAAGGCAAATTTCAGTCCTGAAGATGACGTGTGGTTCGAGCAAAGGCCACTTGGCGTCAACACCCTCGCAAACTTGATGAAAAAAATCAGCAAAGCGGCTGGTCTTTCCAGAATATACACAAACCACAGCATCAGAGCGACGGCCATAACACTGTGGTCCAATGCCGGCGTTCCTAATCGACATAGCATGTCCATTTCAGGCCATCGAAACGAGCAGTCCCTTGTACATTACAACTCTCGACCATCCGTTTCACAGCTTCAAAATTGCAGTGATGTGCTGTCAAGGGCGCTTACGGCTCCAAGTTCTGGTTGTGTATCTACAGCTTCGTCAGTGGTGCAATCCAGAGTCCAAGCGAGCAGTGGTTCACGTGAAGAAATAAATACTTCACAAGTTGCAAGAGAAGTGGCACCATTATTCCAACATTGCACCATTGAAAATGAGCAGTTTGTTTTAAGTCTTAATTCTTCGGAAAACCGATCAAATTGAACTAACTTTAAAAAACGCTTCTACCGACAGTCATTTCTGTTTGTTGTCAGTTCGATATTTAGATTAAACTGAGCAATTTAAAGTTGTTTGAAAACGTAAAGTAACTCACGGCAGTCCAAGAAAAATGTTGATGTGTCGCTTTGTCAGATTTTAGAATAAACATTTTCGCGCGGTTTATCCGGCATGCTTTTGACCGTCATGTAAGCATTGCGAGATTCAATAAAAATGTTTTTGAAAAATCTCAATGTTATAAAAAGAAATGGTGAGAGTGGAGCCGTGCAGTTATCGAGTTATATATGCACGCGGGAGGTTGCTAAGCAACGAAAGAAGCGTAAGAGTTGCACGAGGCGATAGCCGAGTGCGACTCTAGCTTCTTGAGTGCTTAGCAAACCTCCCAAAGTGCATACTATAACTCGATAACTGCACGCTGCACGCTCACCATTTCTTAATAACAATGTGCTCACCAGTGACTGGGCAGTTTTTTGATAGTAGCATCAAGTGGCTAAGAGTGGTTATAATTACCCATCAAAATCTAAGCTGGAAATGGTTTTGAGCCACCTAAGTGAAGTCACTATCATATGACTCAAATGTAGAACTTAAGACTCAGGGACCACCTTCATTGCTGTGATTTATTTTCTAGGGCTTCAGCTGACATGGATAAAATACAGAGTTTACTACTTGGAAGTAACCTGAATACATGTTTGTTTGTATTGGCCAGATGTTTTAGCCCTACTTTAAAATGGTCTCTGAACTATATTCCTGAGACCTAGAGGGAATCTCCATGTGAAATGGTTGAGCGTGTGTGTTGTCTTGTCGAAGGGTGTGCATCATGTATTGTGGATTCACTTAGGGTGTTAGGACAGAACGCCACTGTTTTTAGTTGTCAAGGTATCTTTAAGATTACACTCAAAGGAATAAAAACCCTGTCATGTGATGTTTGCTTTAAAGTGGTATCCATCAAGAGGCAAACAAATATGGCTAATAAATAGACTGCTGGCAGCTGGGTTTTTCCTGTTTTCTCTGGCAAACTAGACATAAGCTCACATAATGCATTCCATCTACAAAGAGGAATGTTCTTGTGTTATTAGCTACATAAAAAATTTCTATTTTAGCAAGAGACAATCAATATGATAGACTTAGAATTCTACATTGCAGAATTGAACTATTCAAATCCTTGACATCACTCAGAACGTGTCTGTCATGTCATACCATCAACTTTGAAGGAAGCATTCTTTTGCACACAGTATCTTGCAGGTCTATAATGATCAGCAATTGCATCTCATGTTACACTGTTCCTGTTGGGAATTACTTAGAATCCTGTAGTAAGACATTTTGCTGATGGTTTATTTGCAGTATTTTTATATTTTTTTCAGTCTTATAAAATGTCCAGTTCATCCTTTGATGAAGCAGGTAGAAGTTAATGATAATTTTCTAAACAAACCTCATCATGCTTTAACTCTTTGATTGATAGCGGAAGACACTATGCTCAAGCTGGTATGTCAAAGGGCCCAAGTAAAAGATGGCCATTCAATCATGGTATGGATAATAACCTCCATTTGGCACAAAGCCTATGTTGAGATTTTTATCCCCAGATATGTGTTCTGAGAAGAGAGCTGTTTTCCGAGAGCTATTATGTTCAAATCCGGCTTTCAAGTATTTTTTGTAACGTGGGCTGTTTTGAAACCTGGGGATATCTAGTATCATATTCAGTCCTGTGGACATGTTTAACACCAATCGGATGTGCAGATGAAAATATTTCATGGATTATACGCAATGTTAATATCGCGGCTAAGTTAACGTCTTTAAGTTTCAATCAAGGAGCCCAATGAATGATCGTGGAACGGAGAACCGTAAGGCCGGCGCGCCTCGATGTTGGTCATTTAGAGTGACAGCTATTGTGGGATGTCGGCGCCATGATATGGGACAATTTTTCTATTTTTAGAACAAATTGCGCCATCGCCTGCGGCACACGCGCGCACATTGCTGCGAGGATTTTCGTGGATGTCGCGCAGGGGAAATGGCGTCCGAAATTCCCGAAATCGTTTATGCTTTTGGATCCGTTTGGCCCATCACTCAACGCATTCATGGCTGTTGGAATTTTGATTAAGTATTTCCGCCGTAAGTTGCTCCAGTCTGAGTGAAGACGGTGCCTAATTTAGGTATGTCCCGCTTTTTATCTCTGACCAAGTTGAGTTCCGCTGCTCCTTTTACGACAACTTCACATTACTCCAATCTAAATTTCACATTTCCATAACACAGAAGAAAAAAGAACTAGTTGGATATAGCGGCGTTTAGGCCCAATAAGTGACAATAGGTTTATGTCCGTAGATGCTGCTTAGTTTTGTTTGTGTAATTCCAATAAATTGTCTGTTGTCGATGAGTAAGAGCGCCCGCCGATGCGTGTTTTGCACAGCTAGTAAAACATGACAAATTGGACTTCGCACTTTGGTGTGAAACGTATATCGAACTCATATAATATCTCTAATGTTTAAGGTTGATTAATGTTTGAGAACATATTAAAAGCTTAGCTGAAAATATGTGAAAACAGCAGAAATAATCAGAAAAGTTACGATGACGCTTGTAATCAAAACTCGAATAAAGATTTCGATTGAGTTAAAACTCCTTGTCTATTTTATTTTCGCAGCGTAAGTTTCACTATGTGAAAGAAACACACATGATGTTAGTAGCCTTTTGGCGAACGTTAGTGAAAATTGTTGTAGTATCTCAGCACAAAAGACGACGAAACAAATCTTTTTCACGATTTTGCTTGACAATCTGAAAACACCGACTCGGACTCGAAAGTGCACGCGCTGCACTATGCAAATGAACTACTCGTACGCGTCAGACAAAAACTTTTGGAAACTAGCCAAACAAGAAACTATCAAAAACAGGTTTTGGTTATGATTAAGCATTGTTTGTCAAACTCACAAATTAACAGCTCGATACCGGAGTAAACAGTGTTCTTACAGAACTCTATAGAACAAACACAAAAGTTTACGCGTACAACTAGCCGGCGAGCGGATTTTATTCATCCACAGCGCGAAATTAAAGAAATTCTCGACCTTGAAAAACACACCTTTTCCATTAAATCAGAGCATAAAAGTACATAGAAGAGCCCTGCTTCTTCTCTGCCTTATTCCCTGCCCTTGCTGTGAAAAATCGGCAAGAGGATCTCGCAACTCTCACAATTTCATCACACAACGTGACAACATCCACGCGAGAGCCCTCGACACGTGCGTGGATCAGCGCGGATATATGACGTCAGGATGGCGCAATTTGTTCTAAAATAGAAAAATTGTCCCATATCATGGGTCCACGCGCATCCCAAGACTTACGGTCTCCGTCCCTGATTATGGCTCCTGATTTCATACACCCTGGTTTTACGAATTCCGACTTTCTGATTGGTTGATTTGTAACCACGTGGACGTCTCTCTACGTTGTGCCGAAACCAACCTCCTATACGTCAGTATCGCAGTGTACGCTGACAGCAAACTTTGACGATTTGTTATGCCAGTGTAATATTCAGTGTGAATAATAAAAAAATATTAACGCAACTCAATTGTTCGTGGCTTATCGGGAGGAATAGTGCACATGAAGAACATTACTCGTATTCTGAGTGGCTGAGAGCAGTGGGCAGTTTCAAGGTGTAACAACCAGTGGCAAAAAAGTGTAACAACCGGTGCAAAAAGCGTAACACCAGGGCAAATTATTTCTACCTCGTAATTCTGGGATTAATGATTTCCATCGACAGCCAATGAGATAATTTGGTTAGGCCAGTGAGGTCTCACGTATACGCAGATGACCACAAATTTTGTACGGACAAACTCTTGATCTCGATAGATAGCTTTTATTAAAAATATTCCACTGGCAAGCTTAAAAGGCTGGATTGCGGACTGATAACCAGTACACATAAGATACTAAATTATGGGACGAGAGATGAAAACCTATTAAATGAAATAACAGTAAAATAAAAAAAAAACCCAAAAGAAACAAGCCGATACTACGGTCCTGAAAATTTACAAAATAGGCCGCGAATATATGGTTTAAAGCCATTAGAGCAGTAGCCGCGTTAGTGCATGATAAAAACTATTCATTAGTCTATTTGTTCTACAAAAGGGTACGCGCAAATTAATTCCAAATTTGAACTCGAAACTCGGCGGCCTCGTGCGGTATTGAAATTTCTCGTTCATTGTTCGTGAACTCGTGCAGGTAAATCCCGATCAGTAATTCACTCGCTGAGTGCGTTAACCTGTAATTGTATAATGCATCTCTTTAACCGCGTTGCTCAAAAATGCCACAATACACTGTATGCCCTATTCACTGTTCCTGAGCCCAGTTTGCAAACTGAGCCCCAAATGCAAAGCTAGTTTTAGTCAAGTCCTAGAAATGTGAAATCCTGTTGGATTCGTATGGTTTATTGTTTTAGTCAGTCTACGCTAGAGTGCAAGGAGAACAGGCAAAACGGTTGTGTGAGAGGAAAGACATTACGTTTCTCACAGGACGTAGAACCACGTGAATTCCAAGTGTTCGTTCGGACGTGCCAAATAATTCTTAAAGCGCTTTAGAAACGATAGCTTAAAAACCTTGTAAACAACGGAACTTGCACATGAAGTGATGTTGTAACGAGGACTATATAGATATAACAAAGCGGTAAACCAAGCGGTGTAACAAAACGATAACCAAAGCGGTTTCAAAAAACTAAGAAGTAAATATAACGAAAACTATAATTAGACTAACTAGAAGAAACTATGAAACTTTTGTTCCGAGAGTTGAATGAACTATAAAATACAAAAGATGCAAATACTTACTTCTGTGTCCGCTTGAGGAATTCACGAGTTGTAACGTAGAACCATTAAGAAACTTGATGTTAACACGTTCAAAGGCTTACACGAACTGAGAGTTTTCCTGGACACGCCGGTTAGAAGAACTTCTAAGTAATTCAAAGGATAATAGCTTTTTTGTTCCTAACATCGTACGTGGGTAAACATATCCTTGGACTAACCACAAAAAACACGTAAAATGACAATGCAAAGAAACTTCTGAAAGGTAGAAAGGAAATGCGAAAAACCAAAACTATTTGGCAGCAACAGCTTGTTTGATTGGGTGGATCATGCTTCCTTAAATGTATTGTTCAAAATTTATGATCTACAGAGAGCTTTGCAAGTTGCAGAATTGTTTGAACCAACATGATCTCCTCTTTGAATTAACCATTATCGTTAATTCAAAAGTTCCTTTGAATTTACGATTATAGTTAATTTAGAACACTGTTTCCCAGGCTATTTCAGGAAAGAACAAATTGAAAAAAAAATCATATTCTTTGGACTGGATTTGAACCAGGAACTACCCTGCGCTTGTAGGATCGGCTACTTACCACTGGACCACTGAAGAACGAGACGGCGGGAAGTAGTTTAACTAAATATTTAATAGAGTTTTGCATAGAATATACACTGATCTACACTGGATTAACGTTTTGTTAAGGTTTGGTGATCCATTCACTTTCTGAACATTATTTTTTAAGCGAGAGGTAATTATATATGCTTACTACACGGGTGCTACAATAACTTGCATGAATTATATTGTTTTTATGGTCAAGGTTTGTCCAACAGCAACGTTAGTGGTCTAATGGTTAGAGGAGAGGATTAGAAAGCGAAGATTCGTGTTCGAGTCCTGTCCGGACACTGATGATTGGTCCTTTTTCAACAAAGAATGCTACTTCCCAGAATTCCTTTCAGACTGTTAGTGTTCTAAATTAACTATAATCGTAAATTCAAAGGAACTTGAGAATTAACGATAATGGTTAATTCAAAGAGGAGATATCATGCTGTCTGAACAGACATTCTTATAATTTTTTTGTTGTTACCTAGGACCTGGGATGTGGTTGGGGAAGTCTAGCACTGTGGCTGTGTGAACATTACCCTAACTGTACAGTGACCACAGTGTCTAACTCAAACACACAACGTGATTGGATTGTGAAACTGAAGCTGGAAAGAAAGGTTACAGCAGCAGGATGACATGCATAACATCAGATGCTAATGTGTTTAATACATCCTTGAGATTTGATCGGATCATTTCCATTGAAATGTTTGAGGTAAGGAATTATTACTTCCCATCGTTTGCCTCTAACCAGAAAGTGATATCCCATTCTTTTTTCAAAACTTTAAGGTGGTTTTGAACTCCATGTACAGATTTTTTTAAAACTTTGCCAAAAAACACCCTTAATTACAACTTCAGGGGCTTATAAATTATAGAACGGCACAGTGAATTTTTTTTATATATCAAATTTTGTTAAGCGTGATAAGACCTAACTTTTGGCAAAGTTTAAAAAATCTGTACATGGAGTTCAAAACCACCTTAAAGTTTTGAAAAAAGGAATGGGATATCACTTTCTGGTTAGAGGCAAACGATAGGAAGTAATAACGTGTTCCCCAATGATTGGGAAGTTTTTTGATAACATGATTGTAGCACTAAGGGTTAAAGAGTGGTTAATATGAGCCATCAAAATTTAACTGCTGGAAACTGTTTTGTTGTGTTGTTGGGTATCAAAGATACCCCTCCATTCTTGAGTGACCATAGACCCTTTTCATAAATGGCTGCCAATTATGTATTCTATTGCAATTATTAAAATTAGCCTGGCTAACCTCGTTTTGAGTTGATAAATCAAAAGAATTTTTACTCCCGAACGAGTTTAGTGAGGCTAATTTAAATGCATACAAACGAATTTTAACTTGCCAGCCATTTATGAAAAGGGTCTCTGGACAAGCCATAAATTTCAGTCAAAGTGTCTGTGTTGTTTGCATTGTTTTCAATAAAAGTTTCCTGCTTCATCTGGTTATTTTTTTTCAGCACATGAAGAACTATGAAGAGCTCATGTGTCGCGTTGCCAGTTGGTTGAAACCATCAGGCTTCCTGTTTGTCCAGATTTTATGTCACCGAGAGTTCGCATATAACTTCAGTACTAAGAAGAGCTCAGACACGGAGTGGATGGCACGGAACTTTTTCAGTGGAGGCACAATGCCCTCTTCTGATCTACTTCTGTATTTTCAGAAGGATTTGTGTATCAAGCAGCACTGGCAGATCAGCGGAAATCATTACGCTCGTACTTTAGAAGCCTGGCTTGTCAAGTTGGACCAGCAAGAAGCCACTGTGCGAGATATCTTCCTGCAAACCTATGGCAGCGATCAAGTGGATCAACAAGTTTTTAACTGGCGCATGTTCTTTATTTATTGTGCTGAAGTGTTTTCGTTTACAGGTGGCAATGAGTGGATTGTTGCGCAGTATCTTTTTCAAAAAAATCGGATACCTAGTAGCTTGTAGAAAGATGCAAGTGAGATTGGCTTTGGGACGACTGAGATGAATAACGCTAAAAGTTGTTAACGTGCAGTAAACCGAGAGGTTTTTCACAAAAAGTGTAACACTTCCTTCGTATATCAGAAGTGTGGGTCTGTTATAATAGTCATCTTCGACCGGTGTGTGTGCGTGTTTGAATGCGTGGTCTTTTGAATTAATAGGAAGCTTTAGTAACCACGACGCCGACGTCAAGGGAAAAATCGATTAAAAAATGATTTTATATTTTATCAACGAATCTTGTGATACTATAAAGGTATTTGCTTTGTTTATCATTGTCAAAACTATCACGAAACTAAATGTAGGGCACATAGATAAATTCGAAATAAAAAGGTAAAAAATCATTCGTCGTGGTTTACCTTACCCCTCTTCCAGACAACGCAGAATGTATTCATTTCACGCTGTCGTTTTGCAGAGGACGGCAAAGAAATGTACCTAGATTTATAACGCACGTGCACAGCCATAGTTTTGCTCATTGAACGTTTGGTTAACGACGTTGCCGTTGCTGATGTAATTTGTGATAATCGGTATTGACATAAATTAATATTTTGCCGACACGGAACAGAGAACTGGGCGCGAGCGTAGTACGCGAGGGCTCATGGGAAGTATGTTTGTAAAAAGAGACGGTTGAGTAACTTGTGACATTCTACGGTCAGCCTTGCCACTAGCAGTTTCTCATAAAGTTTATTTCTTCTCTTTATCACTTTTGCTTGACTAGTTATGGATGAAGCAGGCGTCAGGAAAGTCATCACTGAAAACAGCAGAGCTCTTCTCGTTGAGATCAAAGATCTCGTGAATTCTCGATTTCTGACCTCAACGATCTAACGAATCCATCGCTTCCCAACAGATGTCAGAGAGCAATAGGCTGAAGCGAGATTCCGCTCCTCAATTCAATAAAAAGAGCAACGAGGAGCAATAGGCCCTTTGCAGCTAAGCCATCACGTGACCTACTTTTCATAAAATTATGGGCTGCGACTTTAAGAATGCCAGAAATGGAAAAAGCGTGTCGAAAACATCAAAACGGCCAAGTTTGAAGCCCCTGGCATTAAAAAATGAGATTTTATGGCGGTTTGAGTTTTAAAAAAAATTAAGAAGATTTGTATGGAAAAAGTTGCTGGAGAGCAAGGCCTTGCTCTCCAGCAACTATTTCCATACAAATCTTCTTATTTTTTTTTGAAATTCAAACCGCCATAAAATCTCATTCTTTAATGCTAGGGACCTCAAACTTTGCCACTTTGGTATTTTTGATATGCTCTTTCCATTTCTGGCATTCTTTAAGTTATAGCCCATAATACAAAAGATTTTTAGGAAAAATATGGTCACGTGACCCCAGCTGCAAAGGGCCCATTCAAAGCTAACAAAGCTATCAGAGATGCTGTTGAAGACGCCCAGATTGCCCTCCAAAGCAACGATTTCGAAAAGACCAAACAAGCCTTGGATAAAGACGACCAGGAAGATGAGAAAAAGATCAGGACCGAATCCAAGGCAGCTAGGTTCACGAAGCGTTTTACATCTCGCTCGATCCGGCAAAGGAACGTCCCTTCGACCTCAACAACTGCGCAGCTTTCCGCCTCACAGCTACCCAATCTGTTTTGGCGTGTATAAACCCGCAGTTTTCGTATCAGAGATCCGCATCTGGTTTGTGCCTTGTATTTGGCAAACTCGGGCATTGGAGGGCTTTGTGTCCTAATTTGCGGTTTAATGTTCCCTCTCATGCCGGTCAGAGTCCCAAATGACCCACTTCGGAGTTCGATTTGGAAGAAGATCTTGTTCATGAGGATAGCGACGAATTAGTTTTTTCTTCGTGTCAACGGAAATTCTTTCGAGTTTAAATCCGGCAATGACATTTGTCCGTTAAAGGACGGTTACGTGGAGCCTTAAAATTCTGGAACGACATTCACGCGTCTCAATTTATCCTGGATGTTATTAAATATGGCTATAAATTACTGCTTCTTCAAATTCCTCCGCCCTTTACAGCTAAAAACAATAGCTCGGCTTTGGAGCAGCCAGCTTTCATCGAAAGTGCCATCAACGGTCTCATTAGCAGCGGTTGCGTCACTGAAGTGTTTGAAGCTCCTGTTATTGTCAATCCTTTGTCCGTAACTATTCAAAAATCTGGCAAAAAGCGTTTTATTTTAAACCTTCGCCACGTTTATCAGTTCCTTTATAAATGCAGATTCCGGTGTGAAGATTTGTTTATTGCGAAAGAGATTTTGAGTTCTGGCGATTATATGTTTTCTTTTGATTTGAAGTCTGGTTACCATCATGTTGAAATATTCCCGGACCACAGGAAGCATCTATCATTTGCGTGGACATTTTCCTCAAGACGCACCAGATTTTTCCAGTTTTATGTTCTTCCGTTTGGCCTCAATTCCGCGCCTTATTTGTTTATTTTAAAATTACTCAAGCCTTTGGTCGAGAAATGGAGATCTGAAGCAAAGTCGATCGTGGTTTATATGGAAGATGGTCTCGAAGCAGCCGCGGACATAATGATAAGGCAGAAATCGCTAGTTTGCAAGTACATGCAGATTTGCTGAAATCAGACTTTCTTCCCATGAAGCCAAATGCGTTTGGGAGCCCACTCAGGTTATTACTTGGCTCGGAGCCATTCTTAACACTTCTTCCTCTGAAATTTCTGCCACTGACAAGCGGATTTCCAGTGTACAAGAAGACTTAGCGGCTCTTTTGGCCATTTTCTCGTCTTGCCATTCAGTTCGTAAGCTTGCATTGTCTTTCGTCTGAAGCTTGGGCTGAGCTGAATTTCTGGAAATCTAATGTTGCAAGTCTTAACGAAATACCTATTGGGCCTGTCAGGCGCAAGCCTTCGAAGATCGTCTACTCCGATGTTTCTGGCTTATCTTGTGGCAGTTTCATCGAGTTCGAGGGGAAGACGTTCCATCAAAACTGGTCAGATTTTGAGAAAGCTCAAAGTTAGAACTACATTCAGAGAGCTGTTAGCCGTTTCCTTATCAATGAAAGCCTTCACGGAGTCTTTGAAAGCCCAGACAGTCACGTGGTTTACGGATAATCAGAACGTTGTCCGGATCCTTAATTCCGGGTCTAAGTGTGGCGTAAGCCCGGAGAATTCCCTTGACGATAGAAATGGGAAAACTAAGACTAATAACACCGAAAATAACAAGGACTGAATACACGCACCCCTTCCCACAATCCCGCAACACACCATGAATTACAATAGCTAATGTTTATTAAGTATATAAAAAAAAACACTCGATATTAACAACATTAACACTAAGTACTAATTCTAAATATTCTATAACAATCTTTTGCTTGAAAATTATTACACCTAATTACTAAACTATTACGATTCCTAACTTTAACTTAAGTAATTTTAAACCTATACAATAATAACAAACGAATACGAACTAACTAATTATTTACAAAATATATACAGCAGTTCAGTATACAGTTCAGTTTCACAATCCCTGACTTTTCCTAACCAACACCACACCACAAAATCCCAACCAATACCACAAACCTCCTCTTCTTCCTCTTTGGTTCAAACCTCGTCCCGCGTCTTTACGTCCTTTTCTTTTTCTTACAGCTGACGTTTTCTTCTCAGCACAAGGTCTTTCAACGCTTTCAATCACCACACAGCACGTAATACTTCTCAATCCTAACGCCACCACTGACAAATGTGTTTCGTCAAATTACTTCTTGGCTGGCGCCTACCAATGGCTTTTGGCAGTGAATACTACTTTCTGTCTCTGGCCACAGGCCCTTCACCTCGTCTCTCTTTTTCTTACTTTGTTCCTTTTACCAACAAAACTGCTACACACAACAACCCACTACATCTGTACAACTTACATTTATACATTTATGGTAATTTTTTTCCTACAATTATCACTTAAAACAAACACTATAAAGAAAGTTACTGGAAAGAACACTTGTTACACGCTTAATTGTACAAATTTACATCATTTCTAATACATCCATCTAAACTACACAATACACTAAGGATGTTTGAATATTAATTACTTAAATGTTACAAGAGTTACGTAATAGAGTTACGTAATAATCAACGACAAAATCCAAACAAAACATACTGAAACAAAAACTTGAACTAAACGCAAAAAACTATGTGATAAAACTAAATAATTTCGTGACACTAAGACTCCAGCTTTACAGGAGCTTGCAGTGGATATCCATCGAAGTTCTTTACTTAATGCTGTGAATATTGATATGCTTGAATATTGCAATGGATCTCAAGAGATCTAATTAGTGTGGCGGACGATATTAGCAAGTTTATTGATTATGACGACTACATGATCAAACGATGCGGTCTTCGATGCTCTTGACGACTTATGGGGCCCACATACCTGCGATAGGTTCGCTTGTTCCTACAATGCCAAAATCCAGTGGTTTGTTTCAAGGTTTTACCAGCCTGGTTCGAGTGGCGTTAATGCGTTTTCTCAGGATTTGTCTCATCATAACCTCTGGCTGTGCCCCCTGTGTATTTAACGTGTAAAGTTATTCAAGGATATGGAGCCTTTACAGCGCGCAAGAAACTCTGATCCTTCCCCTTTGGAAGTCAGTCCACTTTTGGCCCATCATGTGTTCGGATGGTTTTCCATTAATTGGAGAACTTTTATCCATGTCTGGGTTATCCTGCCTAATTTCCTAATTTATTCATTAGAGGGAAGCTAAGAACTCTATTTTTGGTAGCAAGCCTTTTCGTTTCTTTAGCCCTACGTCTTGAATTTAGCATCGCCCCCAGATTAGATTCCGAGTTACTTCTTAAACGTTTTCTAGTTCCTTGTGTCTGATTCCATTTGGGCTAGAGATTGCAGCTGTTCGTTTCAATATGTGCTGTTGAGGCCCCGTATTTGCGTGAAGTTCCTATTATTTGTTAGTTATTTGAAGTCAAACGCGTTATGCCTTAAAGAGGCATCCATGAGAGGCCCTAGAGGGGCGTTTTGTCACGTTTTTTCTGTTTTGCACCCTAGAGGGGTTTTATTATGTTGACAATGTGCGAATGCCCTAGAGGGGCATACATGTAGCATACATGTAGTGTTGTGTTACGTGAGAAGTGTATCGCCTGTTTTGTACCCTAGAGGGGTTTTTTTATGTTGACAATGTGCGAATGCCTAGAGGGGCATACATGTAGCATACATGTAGTGTTGTGTAACGTGAGAAGTGTATTGCCTGGAGAACAAAGTGGTTTTCCTTACTGAAGACTGAGTTAAATACGATGCAGCATTGTGCAATGTGTGCATTGCTGCCTGTCTCTTTGATATGTTTTTAGGTTTGCTTGACATTTTTCCTCTTTCTTATCCTTAGATATTTTCAATTCCGTTTTTTGGTCTTCAGAAGCCCAAAGTTCTGCTAGAGTGGATCAGCTAATGGAGAATCTTAAGTCTACCGTCCTTGCTTCCAGAGCGTCTGGGACATCCGAAAATTACTTGAGAGCTCTTAACAAGTGGAGAACCTTTGCTAGTGACGTTTTGGGTGCCTCGGAGTTTCCAGTCAGACCCATTGATTGTGTCCTCTACTTGCAACACCTCCTCGAGTTCAAGAAGTCCGTCGCTGCCATCAACTGCGCCTTCTACGCGTTCAAGTGGATTCACCATCTTGCAAGCGTTGATTCACCAACATTACACCTACTGTTGTTGCCGTGAAAGAAGGAGCTGTTCGCCTTGACAGTCAGCAAATAGTTAATAGAAAGGAAGAAAAGGAGCCTCTGCACGACCATCACCTCAAGCTTCTTGCTGAAAGACTAATCTAGAAGACCTTTTACAATTAAGAAATTTTAGTTATGTTCATTCTTGCATCAGTTCTTGCATTTTCCGGTTTTCTTAGTTCTGAGTTATGCGTTATTCGTAGCAGAGATATTCAGTTTAACGAGGGTTTCGTTAAAATCAGTTTAGAGAAAAGCGAGACGGACCAACTGAGGGAGGGCAGATCATGCTGAATCCTCGTCGTTCACGTGTCCCTGTTCTTTACTTAAGCTGTATATACTCGAGGCCCAGATTCCTGAAAAGTCAGACGAGTATCTTTTTAGGGCCATTTCAGTTTCAAGCAATCAGAAGCGCCTTATCTCTATAAACAAGCCGATAAGTTATTCTACCTATAGGCAGTCTTTCAAAAGTCTTTCGCGAATATTGTGCCAGATATCTCTAAGTTTAGCAGTCATTCAGCTAGGTCAGGTGGAGCTACTTTAGCTGTCAGCTCCGGTGTTTCGGAGAGGAATCTTCAGCGCCATGGTCGCTGGGCTTCAGCCACAGCGAAAAACATTTTTGTTAAGGATTCTCTTGCCAGTAGGTTAGAAGTTTCTAAAGCTCTGTCTCTGTGAGCTCAAGCCCTACCTTTAGCTTTCTATCTTGGGCCTGGCTGACCAACACGCCCATGCCTCAACCTTTGTGTGTGTTCGGTTGTGTAGTGAAGGCAAAATATGTAATTTGTGATAATCGGTATTGACATAAATTAATATTTTGCCGACACGGAACAGAGAACTGGGCGCGAGCGTAGTACGCGAGGGCTCATGGGAAGTATGTTTGTAAAAAGAGACGGTTGAGTAACTTGTGACATTCTACGGTCAGCCTTGCCACTAGCACTTTCTCATAAAGTTTATTTTTATTGTGTAATTAGCGTCATATGAATTGTCTTTTTCATTCTGTTGTTTAGTAATCAACCTTAAAACCCCAAAGGTGGCGCCATTGCATTTGGTCGGGGGTACACGGTCCCTATTTTCCCTAACAAGGGGTTTTTTGGGTTTACGTGTCCGGCTTTGGCGCATGTAGGACGTTACTTGATGTATCTATTATCCACTTTGTTGTAAGTTAATTGTGACAATTAAACAGATCTTGGGCCTGGCTGACCAACACGCCCATGCCTCAACCTTTGTGTGTGTTCGGTTGTGTAGTGAAGGCAAAATTCGTAGTTTTGTTAAGCTCCCTAATCTCAATCTCGTACCCAGAGTCTTCGTTCCCCTTGACCAGCGGTCGGAAAACGAAAGCTCTGGGAGCAACCATTTCAGGCATGCGCCATAGATGCAGACTGCGCAGTGAAACTGGATGGGCAGAATTCGGTTATTTCCTTTGTTATTTCAAAATGGTTGCATGCTCCCAGAGCTCTCGTTTCCGACCGCTGGTCAAGGAGAACGAAGACTCTGAGAAGGAGATTGCCCTAATCTCTGCTCAGGGGATGCCAAGGAAAGGCGAGTGCAACATGACCTCATTATCACTGCTTGTTTCGGGAACTGTCGAAGCTCGGGGGAACGGAACCAATATTCTTGGCTTAGCGAGTGGTAAAAAATGACCCTGTGCTACCATTTTCATTTAATAATAGTCTCAAATGCGTAACATTTCATTTTATTTTTTATGTTGATCGCAACAAACTATCATGGGTTTTTCGAGATGGGCTGTTGGTTCTACCCATGGCGTTGGCCCGAAGTTGTTTAACTGATGTATTGTAGTATGTGGCGTGTTTAGATTCCGAGTTTGCTTTATAACCGCCGACCTTAGCAGTTCGCGGAAGAAGACCTGACGAATCGTGTTTAAATAAAGGCCATACATACATACATACATTCATACATACATACATACATACATACATACATACATACATACATACATACATACATACATACATACATACATACATACATACATACATACATACATACATACATACATACATACATACATACATACAAGATTTGTATTGTGTAGTGTGGTTCCACAACACTGCTGGTGTCTTCGGCTCCTCAATTGGTTGAAGTTCTCGAAAATTCAGAGACGAGTAAACAATCATTTGGTCTTGATTAAATTTCAGTTTTGGTAGTGGTGGAAGGAATCTATGCCTGATCTTTGGCTTGTAAACTTTCCCAGGACTTTGTCAAGAGATCGGGTCACAGACGTTCCCCATTCCTTTTCCAAGTCTGCTTCGTCAGAGTCCTGTGAGAGCTGTTGAGTTCCTCGCCGAGTCAGGGCCGTGCTACGCATTATATGCTTTGCTAGCCTAGCGTAACAAGTAAATAGAAACAATAATCTGGCATTGTGTAAATCGCGGCTTCAAAAAAGAAATAAATGACGTGAGCAATGAGAAACGACCAGGGACGAACTCAGTTTTCAAAGTGACACTCGACCAGACCCAACCAGGGTCTCTCCTCGCTCGCTGCAGGGGGCGGCAAGACGAGAGACCCTGGGAACGAGGTGAAATCTGTACAGTCCTATAGAGTCTTGTTTTCTCTGTCTGACATGCCGTCGTCCACTGTTCGTTTTACGAACTTTTATATTTTCGATCCTCTCAGTAGTTACCACGTGAATTATTCTATCGAAATTAAGAAGTTATAGTAAAAGTAAAAGAAGTGCTTACAAAAGGATGTTTTGTTTGGTGAGCTCTGGCAAAAGGTTCCCGAAGTAATTTGACAAACCCGAGAGAAAGAGGCTAATCAGGACATCCAAATACCGAGAAGAAAGTAGTTTTGACGAAGTTCGAGGTGTCAGGATAACCGGATGAAACACTGTCTCGAGCGTTTGATATATCTTCTCAATCAAAACAAAAACTAAGGAGTAAACGGAGAAGTAAAATCGTCAAAATCTCTGCTAATTAAGACCAGGTATCATCACGGTTGTGATTCTCTTTGTTTAACTGGATTAGTTATTTATGAGTTTGAGAGGGAAGGCTAACAAGACCACAGATTTGTTTATTTCATGATCCTTGAATTTCTTTGCAGCCTAAATGTCGCACCCGCAATTTTCCCTTTCGTAAACAAGCGATGCCATTTTCGCAACACTTAGTTACTAGACACCCGAAGCATTTTTGTTTACTCCGAGAATACTCTTGATAAGAAGTTTAACGCGAAACCAGGCTTATGATATCTAATCAGGAATTGCCGAGTATTGAAGAAATCATAAGATTAATGGTAAATATGAAGTAGACTAACCTTGCCTTGAGCTGCGCTTATGATTTCTCCCTTGTCACTGTTCACTATAATGTGAGTGACTGCTGTACTATGACCCTTCATCACCTGAAAATGATTAGCATCGAAAACGTTAACATGGTTCTTTGAAACATAACTACATAACACGTCAACGCTTGTGTTAAACCACTGAAGTCATGACGTGCATAACTTGCAGTTCCCAATTGAGCGCAAGCCTGAAATGCGGTGCAAATTCAAGGGCTGTGTGTTTAGATCAATTGAAAAAAAAAAGACGCTGTAAAATGCTTGTTTTAAATGGTGGGCTACGATATCCTGCGATATCCGGTCTACGATATCCTGTGGTAGTGTGCCGGGGCCATTGTGAGATATTTAGCAATTATTGAATGAGGCGGAGTAGGATATGAAGAATTCTGCAGATCAAGGAGGGTGTTATCCACAGAGGCCGAAGGCCGAGGTGGATAACACCCTCCGAGATCTGCAGAATTCTTCATATCCTACGAAAGCCGAATTCAATAATTGCTTTATTATTCATTCAAAATATTTCCTCGTTCTTAAAGGAGTTTCGCCATTTCGCTCTTTGTTTTTCCGCTCACCAAAAATAACACAATCTCTTCCCCAGGTTTTCTCGGTCAACGGTTCAATAATTTTCAGCGGGCTGCACTTTTGACGTCATTGGTTCAATAATTTTCAGTGGGCTGCACTTTTGACGTCATTGATTCAATATGACGAAGATTCTTTCCAAATTTGGTGAACAGCAGCTGGTTATGGTAAATTACGCGTGTGGTTTTAACCAATCAGAAACGGGGAAATATTTTGAATGAATAATAAATTCAGATTATACCACTCGAAACCACTGAACTAGGATACAACTCGGTCAGTCTAATTGATATTACCGCTGTGGCTTTAGCTGTAACATACGGATTCCACAAACGTACATAACAATCAAGACCACCAGTTGCTAAGAAAAATCAACACGCTCTGTTAATACAGTTATTATACATATGAAGTTAAACAACTGGAAATCAGTACTCAGATATACTGCTGCAAACATATGGAACAAACTAACAGAGGACTTGAGGTCACAAACGTCCTTGAATAAAGTTCAGAACTAAAATCTGCCAAATTTCTTTCGGACATCAATGTAATTGTTCCCTATAGAAATAGCAGTTTATTATATATAATATACGATTTTATTTATTTTGTTTATCAGCATTTTTTTTCTCGGAGAAATTAGCTATCTTAGCTACACTTGTAAATTCGAGGTGAATAAAGGTGATGTATGACGGTGAGGACCCCATCAGGGAAACCCATTTAAAATGACCAGGGATGCTGATTGGAATCGTTGAATTGTCAATCTAGAGGCAGCCTAAGGTATATTTGACTCCTAGAGATACCAATCAGGCTTACAAAACCGTAGTCTTGTACCCAGAAGAAGGCAGCATTACCGAACCGTAAGTTAAGACTCTTAAAATAACAGCGTCAGTTTTACAAATTAACAATTTACAAAACAAGCATACTGACAAGAGCTAGGCATTGAATGCTTTCATCCTTACAGCATTCCGATAGCTTTCACATGCCAGCTTCCCACTCTGCCTGGCGGTCCCTCAGTAAACTTATCATATTCCAGACCAGAAGCATTAAGGTAATTCTTTGGCCGTAAGAGTAATAAGCCACAAAAAGTATACTCAACACAGCTCGGTAATTATAACAGACAGCGGATGACTCATAATTATGTGTACTTACAAAAGGCACAGTGCATGATCTACAAAATCAGCATCAAACATGAGAACTGTCGTTATGATTACGTTGGTCTATTCAGGGTTGGTGGACAATACCCCGCTGTTTGTTTTTATCAGACTTGGTCAGACTCAATCAACACACTTACTGTTTAATCTCCGCACGATACATTACAAATACTTGAAGAATACAAACAATAGTTTTACAACAAAATTAGACTGCTGGCAGTCTGTTTTTGCGAAGTCGGCCTAAAAGAGATTAGTTTGACACTTTGGCGCGGCACTAACCATTTTCGTCTATACCGCTACAATATATTTAAAACTAAACACAGTTACGACTTCCCCCTCAGAAAACTATCGCTTTTGGTCGGCTTATCTCGTTCCTGGATTTTGAACAGTTTTGAACGGTTTAGGTGTGGCTGGTCACAAAACAAGTAAACTGAATTGTTTGTGTAAAGTTAGAATTATGATAATTGGCCCGCCAAGAATGGGATCTGTGAGTCTATGCACAATAGAGACTGAGTCAATATATACAATGCAAATTCAAGCAGAACAGACCTTTCTTTGTCTTCGATTAGCTTAAAGTTTTGTTATTGAATCTTTTTGAAAGCTTCAACGTATTGGTCTGAAGTTGCGAAATAGATCTCCATCCAGTGTTGTTTTTATTGGTATTTTCTTCCAAGTTTGGTAAGTAGCGCAGTTTAAGAAGTCACACTAATATTTTTCTCTGTTTTTCGTTATGCATTTCAGGGCCCGGTTGTTCAAAGGCTGGATAGCGCTATCCACCGGATAAATCGCTATCCAGCGGATAAGTGTTAACAAAATAAACCAAGCTATCCGCTGGATAGTGATTTATCCGGTGGATAGCGTTATCCAACCTTTGAACAACCGGGGCCAGGCCTTTACTCGGTAGTGAAATATTGGCAAGCCCGTGGATTAAGTGGCTTTTTAGTTTATAAATTTGCGCTTAAAAGATGTGATGGGCAAGCCCCTCTACCATGGGAACAGACAGATGACACTGACACTCAGATAGACATTAGTGAGAGTAAGCAGTAGTGGTTGTTTATAGTGAAGTCGTGAAGTACTTTCACTTTATAAAAAATGCCAAAATTATTTTACTCTGTTTAGAGCGAGATTCCATTTTATTTTATTGGCTTGTCTATATATTTAATATTACTTGGCTATTACGTCAGTTGGCAGTCCTTTGTATCTAAAATTATAGCCATGTAACTGCATGTAAATTTTTAGTGAAATAAAGTATTTTATTTAAGAAATGACTCATTGCTAGTAATCGTGTGTTTAAAATTTAGATTTGACGTTGAAATTGTTACTTTTTTGGTTGTGAATAGTCCAATTACTATTACTTATCAAACTAGCACCAGCACATCACGCCAATATAAATCTGTAGGCAGGCTTTATTTCGCAAATAAAGAAGTGTAAGCCGTGTATTACGTAATATTTCAAAAACGAGTGCGAGGGTTTCATCAGGTTTCCAAACGCGAGAAACATTTGAAACCACGAGGCCGCAGGCCGAGTGGTTTTATTGTTTTCGAGCGTTTGGAAACCTGATGAAACCCGAAGCACGAGGTTTTGAAATTACTTCTCCAACAAAGAAAATTAGTTTAAATTATCATTTGAATAACATTTCCCAATTCAACTATTGTATTTGGGACGTGAAATGTGTATGATCCTCAAAACAATGTGCATGATGTGCATGATCCTATCACCTAATTTCTTCGCTGTGACAATATTTGAATATTCATCCACTGTTGGATGTTACTAATACCGGGAACGGGGAA
>JAHPZR010009484.1:0-11834 GCA_019787425.1 Platygyra sinensis | reverse complement strand
CAAAATGAGGTCTTCTTGCCAATTTTGTCAGACCTAACCAGACTCGGCTTCTACCCCACTTGCAGGCTTTGCGTGTGTATGTTGTGAGGCGTTCGTATCATTTTGAATGTTGTAGATTCAGAGAATGATTTCTGAAGATCTGCTATAAATTTCTGTTTTTGAAATGCATGCAAAACGTCAGTAGTTCCTTTGTCAAATAAATAACTGGTCCAAACTTGGATTTTCAAAATTGATTTGTTTTTTTCAACTTTGTTACTTTTTTTACTGTATTACAATATTTGCCTTTCAGGATGGTTTGTTGTTTGGAAGATGTTCCTCATTAGATTTTCTTTCATTTGGGAGGTAGTCTATGGAGGCAGTAATGGAAATGTTAGCAACACAAGTGGAAATGTTCCGTGTACTTCACTGAGAAGGTCATTACGTATGAGGGATATGGGATCAAGGAAATTTTGAGCAAAGAAATTGTGACATTCTGCTGTCTTGGTACTTGATTGAATCCCTCATCCATAGGACTGCACTGTGTATTCTCGATTAAAAACACCAATGACCATAAGCTCTCGTGCGGAATATATAAACTCCGTGTCACGCGTTAATGGAACGAGAAGCCCAGTAGTAACCACGAGATGTGATTATGTACTCAAAAACGGACATTTGGGATGCAAGAAATGAAGCCATCAAAGTTCTGTGCGTTTTAGGTACCCCTGTCTGATGATTGTTGCTTCATAACCATTTTCCTATTTTAATTATGATTAAATCAAGTGAATCGAAAATAGTAGTATTACATCAAGCAAGTGCAAGTGTAAATCTCATTTATAGTGGCTATGCTATACAAACTCTAAGCTTAGGTAGACCGTAGTTTATAGGCATGCCACTGGAACAAAGGAACAATTTGAGAAGAGAGTTAAAAATACGACGCGCAGGGGGGTATTTTTGACGAAATTCGAGGTGTTTGGATAGCCCATGAAACACTGTCTCGAGTGTTTGATATATCTCCTCAATCGAAATAAAAACAAAGGAGTAAACGGAGGAGTAAAATCATACGGTTGTGATTTCCTTTGTTTCAGCTTGATGAATTATTAATGTTACGGAAAGTTGTGACGTGACTTGCATGACTGTCTAGAATCGTCTGGAACTTTCGTGTATATTTAATTAGTATCCAGCAGTTTGTGTATGTTGCTGTAAATAGTTTTATGTTGTAATTTTGCTTTATTTAGTCAAGCCAGAAAGTTCTAGAACCTTATGCTGTAAAGTATATAAGCGAATCGGTGTAGTGTATAGGTGTTTTTCCCAGGAGTGTTTTTTGAGAGAATACTCTCGTGAGTCAGTAGTGTTTACACACGTAGTGTTGGCGGAGGCTGTGTTTATTGAAGTGTGACAAAGGTCGCGTGTACATCTGGCAGAGGCCGTGTTTATACAAGTGTGACGGAGGTTAAAGTGTAATTTACAAGCTTAGCGTGTGCTTGTTGTGAAGTTTTGTGTGGAATTACTACGTTCGTGTGGAATAAATAACCTTGTTGCTGTTCCGACAACCCTGCGTTCTGTTTAGACTACTTGCCATTCAAACAACAAACTCGTAAAAATTAATAAGTTTGAGAAAGAAACGTAACATAGTTAAAAATCCCAACTGGAGGGAGGCAGACCAAGAACTGTGCTTATAGTGTAGCCTACTATAGTTTACTACAGCGGATTCGGGTTGAGCGTAGCCGCAGTTGTTGTGAACAGTCGATTCCTTTGCAAGGCAAAATGTCAGACACTTGTAGGTGGAAATGGCAACTTTCTGAACAAGAAAGGTTGACTCGTTCACCAATTCCACAATTGCGCAATGAACGCAAGAAAACTGAACAAGAACATTTCAGCCAAAAAAACTACACAGAATGTTTAACTACTAAATTGAGAAGCACATGAAAAAATTCAGGCACTTTTAAAGAAAAAAAATCACCCGCAAAAGTCACTTAGGTCAGTCTACATCTATATCTCTATTCAAACTAAACCTAATGTATTACTTTTATCTTTTATTTCTTTGTGGTATATATAAATATTAGTGTTGCTCAAATCTTCAACACGCTATATTGTCGTAAATTAATTTAACCTTTGAGAAAACTATCTCTTTCCACCTGCCCAAAATCGTCCAAAGATTTTGAACGAACCCGCGAAAACATTGGTTAATGTAATAAGCAGAGGAATTTGGCGTTGCTTGAAACGCCAACAAGGCAGTGGCAAAAAGGCCATGTTAACTGAAGCGACATAGAAATAGCCTTCAGGTAGACCCCGCTTTAAACCTTTAATTGGAAAATTTCTGTGAGTTTTTAATGGCTTTTCTGGGCATTGGAAATCTCTAGAATTTTTGTGATCGCATATAAGAAGTGTAGTTGAGAATACGGGCTGTTTAATAACCCCGAGGGCTCAAATTTTCATTGTAACGTCATTATTGGGCTGTTGCTTGTTAGCCGATAAGGACAGGACCCACTTTCTTCTCCAACTCCAGAATCTCGGCCCGCTCCCCGAAAACGCCATCTTCGTCACACTTGATGTTTCTTCCTTATACACCAACATACCACATCAGGAAGGCGAAGAAGCTTGCCGACATTTTCTTAACACCCGTCCTCTAAGATCTATTCCCACTGAAACAATCTGCGACCTTATCCGAATGATCCTTGGAATGAACAATTTCTCTTTCAATGGTCAACACTTCCCACAGACCCATGGCACCGCCATGGGCACGCGCATGGCACCTTCCTATGCAAATTTGTTCATGGGAAATTTTGAACAGCTTGCCATCGAAAACGCCCCTCTGAAGCCATTTGTCTGGTTGAGATATATCGATGACATTTTCATGATCTGGACTGAAGGAGAAGATAATTTTAAAACCTTTATTAACTACATAAATCATATCCATCCAACTATAACGTTCACCCACGAGTACCCAAATTCCTCAAACCAGTCACTTCCCTTCCTAGACGTACAAGTCCACCTTAAAGGGACACAGTCAGCTGGCGCACATGCACATTACATACCATTCCATAGCTAATTTGCATATAACAGAGACGCAATAAATACTGCTTTTAACGAGATACGATAAAAATAATATCATAGGATGAACAAAAGGACACTCAAAAACAGGTTTTTCAATAAACGATTGAAAATCAAGAAAACACCGCGAAAAATGAAGCCGATTTCTATACGAACTTTGATTTCAGGTTGAGGTAAACTTTTTTCAAAGTGAGAAAACTAGTGTCCAGGTCAGCGCAGTCATAAAGCTGACTGTGTCCCTTTAACAATAACCAAATCCAGACCGATCTTCATACTAAACCTACAGATAAACATCAGTAGCTTCTAACTTCCTGCCACCCTGCCCACACCAAACGTACCATTCCTTTTAACCTCGCCTTACGTTTACGTCCCATCTGTTCAACTGACCATTTCTTTAATAAACGCTGCTATAAACTGATAAGCTATCTGGCGTTACGAGGATACAGTAAACCTCGTACGCAACATCTCACGCCAAGAAGCTTTAAAACTGCGACCGCAGAACAACCAGTCAACCCGAACTCCATTTGTCATTGCCTTTAATCCAGCTCTTCCTAACGCTTCCGCTAATGTACGAAAGAATTTGAACATTCTACATTCCTCTGCCCGCTGCAAGCAAACATTTTCACCTCCACCTGTCGTAGCTTATAAAAGGACTCCTAACCTACGCGATCTTTTGGTAAGAACTCAGTTGCGTGACAGCACTAATCTTCAACAAAAAGCACCCCCTGGCATTTATAAGTGCAATCACCCTCGTTGCCTCACCTGCCCGTTCTTACAAAAAGGCCAAACTAAATATACTTTCTCTGCAACTAAAGAAGAACGAAGTATAAATGCACAGAGCAGTACACTGGAGAGACAAACGCCAGCTACACGAGCGCTTTGGCGAACATCGTCGTTCCATCCAGAATCACCATCAGCTCATCAAGCCCACTCCTGTTTCTACACATTTTAACCAACCTGGCCACTCCAATGACCATCTTCTTTTAACTCCCTTGGAACTCATTCACAGCAAGCGTGACGCACTTCTTATAAACAAGCCATGACACTTAAGCCGCTTGGTATCAATAGACGCCATGAACAGAATTAGCTACTTTTTAACTTATTTTATATTTCAAAGCTCTTATTTGTAACGGTCATTTTGTATTTTTTTTCCACTCATTTTCTTTTAGCCCCGTAGAAGGTTTGTTTTTCAACCAAAATATAGGCCAATTATGTTGTACTTGTTTAATTTCATTGCTGTTTTATTTCTTTTCCTCTCTTCGGCCGTGGGAATCAGTCCTACCATTTTTTGCATCAGTTTGAAAACGGCTTTGGGCCGTTTCTAAAATGCAAAGGAAACTTTGCCCACTCTGGGCGCGTGCGTGCATACCTCAGGTACGCGGAGTTTGTGAGGCTTACAGTTGCGATCTAACGCTTAAATGAGTCGCAGGCCTTGCTGCGAGTCTGCTAGGAAACGTTTGGGCTGAGTCTAAAGTGCCAGGAAACTATGTCCGCTCTGGGTGCGTGCCTGCGCATGTGTAACCTGCGATCAGGCGTTTTTTTTTTGAAGGGAGAAGAAAAAAATAACGCTGGCACATTTATTAGACCAGCCGCCAACCGCCCCCTAATTGAAATAAGTAAGGTGTGGTTGAACTGTCATTTACGAGCCAACCAGGATTTACAGGAAGTCAAATTACGATATTCCATGAGACGTGAAAAATGTCTCCAGAATATAATTTGTACAGTAACATATATGCTTGCATGAAAACTTGGCCGTGTCTTGAAAAACAAATGTGTTCGAAAGCTGGGTGAGATAGCGTGCTGATATTTCTGTGATATTAAGTTGCCATGCATTCTGCAGTTACTCCAAGTTTGTTAATTGTTCCGCGCTTTGTCACGAACTGGAGATTATTATCGTGAAAGTTAAGACATACATACATACATACATACATACATACATACATACATACATACATACATACATACATACATACATACATACATACATACATACATACATACATACATACATACATACATACATACATACATACATACATACATAACATACATACATACATACATACATACATACATACATACATACATACATACATACATACATACATACATACATACATACATACATACATACATACATACATACATACATACATACATACATACATACATACATACATACATACATACATACATACATACATACATACATACATATCATACATACATACATACATACATACATACATACATACATACATACATACATACACACACACACACATAATCTTTATTTATACACGATATATTTAAAGCAGTATAGCTTGTGGGGTCGTGTGTTTAAAAATAAACTAACTTAATCCTATCAAAACGTATGTACAAATTTTTAAATGTTAAATGGACACAATGATTAATGATATATAAAATTATGTTGTCTAGATCTTATAGCAGATGCAGACGTACATCCAAACTTAAAACTCTATAAAGTAGTCTTCAGAGCTGACTCGCTTTCTGGGCTGATTAAAATTCAGAGTCGCTGATGCTTCCTTGTCATTGTAGTTAACAAAGTTCCATAACGATGCTCCTCTATATGAGACAGAGTCTTTCATGTATCTTGACTCGTACCTCGGTACTAGAAGACAATTATGGTCTCAAGTAAGCACTAACTCGTTTTCGGCCAATATTCTCATACATTATATCAGGTAAGGATTCGCTATGCGCTCTATAAAAAAGTCTAAGAATATCTAACTTATAATACATAAGAAAGGTAGGCCACCGGCGCGAGCAATTAAAAAACTGTTAAACGGCTCCATGAAAATTCTCCGAGTGGATCTACAAAAGGCTAAGGATAATATCAAGAACAAGATCGAGGGCTACCCAAGCGTCGAGCGATTAAATTCATCGCGGCCGTTTTCATTTTGTAAACAGTTCTCAAACATTCCAACACCTTTGCGGTTTTCAAGAAACCCGCCGAGAGAACAACCAAAACATCTTCACCTGAACAGCACTCTGCCTCATAGAATTGAGAAAGAAAGAAAACTCGTCCTCACAAAAAACTCGCTTCGTCTGCATCATTCCGTTTTCTGACCAGCTTCTGGCCTGAAGTCTCGTTAACATCTGACAGCTAATCAGAAGACAGCAAGTATTGTTTGGCGACCAATCAGAGAAAAACCAAAATCTCGTTCTTGAACATATGATCCGACAAGTAAATGTATCATGCCCTCCTTCCCCGCGTCTAAATATAGGGAGGGAGGGTATGATCGCATGTTAGCGCATGCGCTGTCCCCTTCCTGGAGTGCACGAACTTTCTGAGGCTTTGAGTTCGCAATCTAACGCTTCCAAATGACTCTGCAGGAAACGTTTGGGCCGATTCTAAAGCGCCACGAAGTTTTGCCCAATCTGAGCGCGTTCCAGTGCATGCGCTGTACCCCACCGAGGCTGCGCGAAGTTTGTCAGGCTTTGAGCTCGCGATCTAACGCTTCCAAATGACTCGCAGGTTTGCTGCAAGTCTGCAAGAAAAGTTTGGGGCCGATTCTAAAGTCCTAGGAAACATTACCCACTCTGGGCACGTGCCTGAGCATGCGCTGCCCTCTACCTAGGATACGTGAAGCCTGTGAGTCTAAGTTCGCAATCTAAATCTTGTAAATGACTCGCAGACTTGCTGCAAGTCTGCAGGAAGAGTTTCGGCCGATTTTAAAGTTCCAGTAAATTTTGCTCCATCTGGGCGTCCTTGCGCATGCGCTGCCCCCTACCTAGGGTGCGCAAAGTGTGTGAGGCTTTGAGTTCACGAACTAACGCTTGCAAATGACTCGCAGGCTTGCGAGTCTCCAGGAAAAGTTTGGGCCGATTCTAAAGTGCCAGGAAACCTTGTCCACGCTGGGCGCGAAGCCTGTGCATGCCCTGCCCCTTACATAGGGTGCGAGAAGTCTGTGACACTTTGAGTTCACGATCTAAAGTTTAGTTAACATTTTATGCCCTAGCAAATATTTGCTTCGTCGAAACAATGAGATACTACTGGAACCATACAATGGTAAAACCAAGAAAACGCTAGGTGATAGGGCGTTTGCCGTGGCAGCCCACAGGCTTTTTAATTCACTCCCTCGTGAAATCAGACATGAGACATATTTTAACACTTTTAAAACTAAGGTTAAGACATTTTTGTTTCGCATGGCTTTTTGTTAATTTACCAAATTTAATTGCTCATTATCTTTTTTTTTAATACGGTGTAAATAGTTTTTTAATATGATGTATTTTAGTTTTTATATGATGTATATAATGTAACGCGCATTTGATCATATTCGAATGTTAATTTGCGCTATAAGCAATAATTTTATTATTATTTTTTATTATTATCTAAAGCTTGCAAAACGACTTAGAAATAAGGGTCACACTTTAAACAAATGGATTACACTTGACAAAATGGGTTACACTTGTAAAAATGGATCACACTTACAAAAATGGGTCACACTTAAGAAATGGGTCGCACTTAAGAAAATGGGTCCCACTTAGAAAAATGGCTAACCCTTGCAAAAAATGGTCCGACCTTTAGAATATTGGTCACACTTCTTAAAATAGGTCCCACTTGGAAAAATTGGCGTCGGTTGGAAAAATGGGTCACACTTCAAAAAAAATGGGTTACACTTGGAAAAATAAATCACACTTAGAAAAATGGTTTACACCTGTAAAAATGAGTCACACGTCAAGAAATGGGCCACCTTTCAACAAACGGTTTACACACTTTAAGAAATGTGTCACTTCTAGAAATTGAATCACATTCGAAACATGAATCACACTTAAAAAATAGGTCACACTTGGAAAAATGGCTCACAATTGGAAAAATGAATCACACTTTGAAAATTCGTCACAGTGTAAAAAAGGGGTCACAGTGTAAAAAATGGATCACAGTTAAAAAATGGGTTACAATTTAAAAAATTGGTCACACTTAAAAACTCTGTCAGACTTGAAAAAATGGGTCACACTTAAAAAATGGGTCACACTTAAAAAATGGCTTACACTTGAAAAAATGGCTCAACCTTAAACAAATGGGTAACACTTAAAAGGATTGGTCACACTTGGAAAAATGTGTTAGACTAAAAAGAATGAGTCACACGTCAATAAATGGGCCGAACTTCAAAAATAAGTCACGCTTAATTGGTCCTACTTGAGAAAAAAGGGTCACTCTTAAAAACCTGGATCACAATTGGAATAATGGGTCTCACTTCGTTAAATGGGTCACAATTGGTTAAATTGTTCACACTTTAAAAAATGGGTCGCACTTAAAAAATGGGTCACACTTGAAAAAAGCTCAAACTTGAAAAAATGGCTCAACCTTCAAAAATAAATCACACAAAAAATAACTCACACTTGTAAAAATGGGTCAAACTTGGAAAAAAATGGGTCACACTTGAAAAAATGGATGACACTCTAAAAAAATTGGTAAAACCTTAAAAAAGGGTCACATTTGGAAAAATGAGTCAAATGTAAAATAGGGTCTTACTTGAAAAAATGGGTCCCAATTAGAAAAATGAGTCACACTTGAAAAAATAGGACACTCTTGGAAAAACGGGTCACACTTCGAAAAGTTGGTCACACTTAAGAAAGTGAGTGACACTTCTAAAATGGGTCACACTTAAAAACACTGGGTTACACTTGGAAAAATGGGTGACACTTGGAAGAATGAGTCACAAGTCAAAAAAGGGCCACTCTTCAAAAAATGAGTCCACATAGAAAAATGGGTCATAGTTGGAAAAATTGGTCACACTTTAGAAAGCGAGTGACACTTCTAAAAATGGGTCACACTTAAAAACAATGTGTCACACTTAGAAAAATGGGTGACACTTGGGAGAATGAGTCACAAGTCAAAAATAGGGTCACACTTCAAAAAATAAATCATACTTGAAAAAATGGGTCACACCTCCAAAATTGGATCACACTTAAAAAACTGGGGCACACTTTGAAAAATGGGTGTTAAATGAGAAAATGGCCACACCTTGAAAAATAAGTCACACTTAAAAACGCGCCAAACTTGTAAAAATAGGTCACACTTGCAAATATGGTTAACAATAGCAAACAAACTGCGTTTATAAACATAACGAGACAACGCATGTTGTAAAAACTTTCATTTATGAACTTGACGTTTCGTATGCTCCAACATACATCTTCAGAAGTAACGGTTACCATGAAAGTTTTTACAACATGCGTTGTCTCGTTATGTTTATAACCGCAGTTTGTTTGCTATTTTTACTCAAGTTGAAATGGCCGAAGAATAAGAATGTCTAAAATATGGTTAACGCTTGGAAAAACTGTTGACACTTTAAAAAATGGGTCACTCTTGGAAAAATGGGTCACACATGAAAAATTCTTCACAGTTAGAAAAATGGGTCACACTTGAAACAATGTCTCAGACTTAATGACGTTCACGCTAATTGTTTCTGCGCATCCTTACTGTGCACGCAAATTCACATGCCACGTCATGCATGAGCGCACGCGCGCTAAGTCATAAAGTAAACAAATGATAGGGCAGATGGCCATTGCTAGAGCTTTGTCTGGATTTAACGGTCTTAGACGTACGGTGACCCCAATTTTTCTTTTGATGGATCATTTTCTCTACTGATTTTCTACGTTTAGGGAAAAAACAAAGAAAATCTATCGACTAGAACTTTGAATTTTTGGCAAAATGCACCATCGAATTCCGTTCTTCTTAGCTCTTCTTGCATCTGTTCGGCGGTTTCAAGTGCCTCTTAAAGGGTTAAATTTAGTGAAAACGTTAGTAATATTTGGAACTATTTACGCAACAGACCCACTTCTTCAAAATATGACAAGATTGTTGGCCTCCGTTGACTCACCTTCGATATTTTTAACCATAAAGCCCTGTAGACCGTGCTCAATTATATGGGACAATTTTTCGAAATCAGTACATACTTGGAAAAATAGGTCACACTTGGAAAAATGTGTCAGATTGGAAAAATGGGTCACTTTTAAAAAGGGATCAAACTTGGAAAAATCGATCACATTTGAAATATAGGTTACACTTAAAAAAATGGCTCACCCAAAACGGCTTACACTTGGAAAAAAAGGGCCACATTTGGAAAAATAGTTTACACTTGAAAAAATGTGTCACACCTCAAAAATTTGGTCAGACTTAAACAAACACTAAAAAAATGGTTCACACTTAGAAAAATGAGTCACACTTGAAAAATTGGGTCAGCCTTTGAAAAACAAGTCGCACTTAAAAACGATGGGTCTCACTTAGAAAAATGGGCCAGGCTTGGAAAAATGGGTCACACTTGGAAAAATCGGTCACAGTTGGAAAAATGGGTCACTTATGAAAATGAGTTTTTCTTGGAAAATGTGTCAAACTTGAAAAAATGCGTAAGACTTGAAAAAATGGGTCTCACTTGAAAAAATGGCTCACACTTGAAGAAACGGCTCAACCTATAAAAGATGGGTCCAAGTGAGATTCATTTTTCCAAGTGCGACCCATTTTTCCAGATATGACCCATTTTTCCAAGTTTGACCCATTTTTCCAAGTGTGACAAATTTTCTAAGTGTGTGACCCATTTTTTTTAAGAGTGACCAATTTTTTCAAGTGTGACGCATTTTTTAAAGCATGACCCCTTTTTCGAAGGTGGAGCCATTCTTTCAAGTGTGACCCATTTTTTTTTAAAGTCTGGCTTATTTTTGCAAGTGTGACCCATTTTGTAAGTGTAACCCATTTTTTTGTGTGACTAATTTTTTCCAAGTGTAACTAATATGTAGGACCCATATTTTCAAGTCTGACACATTTGGAAAATTGGGTCAAAGTTAAAAGAGGGGTTTACAATTGGAATAGAGTCACAGTTGCAAAATGGGTCGCACTTGAAAAAAAGGCACGCTAGGAAGTGGGTTAAACTTGGAAAACTGGGTCACACTTGGAAATTGAGTCAAACTTGGAAAAATAGCTCACACTTGGTAACATGGGTTACTTTTGCAAAAAAGTCATTTGCAAGCGTTAGATCGCAAACTTAAAGTGTCCGGAATTTCACCCACCCTAGGTCGGGGGAAGCGCATGTGCAGGCAGCCAGGGACCTAAAAGAAGGAAGGTTCGCTGGCTTGTTAGAATCGGCCTAAACTTTTTCTACTGAGTCGCAGGAAGCCTGCTATTCATTTGCGAGCGTTAGATCGCAAACGTAAAGTATCCGGAATTTCACTCACCCTAGGTTGGGGGACGCGCATGTGCAGGCAGGCAGCGACCCGAAGTAAAAAAAGTTTAATGAGAAATAGCACACAAACTGCAGTTACAAACATGACAATAAAACGCATGTTGGAAAACAAAATTATTTAACTTTAACTTGACGTTTCGTATGTTTCTACATACATTTTCAGAAGTGACCGTTAGTAATACAAGTAGCAACTAAGTTTAAATTTTAGATAAGTAACTAAGTAACAATAACAATGACAAAAGCTGAGCACAAAAAATATTTGCATACAAAAGATGCAAACTAATAGAGGTAAAGCTTTTCGCTGCTTACATTATCGTTTAGGGTCGGTTTGAGTTCTTGAATTAGAAGAGTCTCCTTTATCTTGCAGTGGATATCAGAGCGACCTTTTGCTAATATTTCGAAGTGGTCCCATTTTAAGTTGTGACCAGTTGACGTGACGTGGTCTGCGATAGCAGATGCATGACAGGCACTAGTGATCCCTTTAAAATGTTCAGTTTTCCTGTCATGCAATCTACGTTTTGTTTTGCCGATGTAAAAATCCTGGCAGTCCCAACAACTAGCCTTATAATCAACTTTTGACATTTGAGAACGGTTAATCTTATC
>JAHPZR010009482.1:12500-25492 GCA_019787425.1 Platygyra sinensis | reverse complement strand
TTTTCTGTGTTCTGTCGTGTCCTAAAAGTAGATCAGTGAAGAAGCTGTTATGAATTAAAACAATGATACGCTTTGCTTTCCTTTTTCTTCCCTCTAGATGAAGTCGCGGCCTACGAATTGAAACAGAAAGAAGCCGAAGAAAAGAAAGAAAGACTGTACGTTAAAGTGTCACTAACTCTACTAACCCCACTAACCCTAAAACAGAGTTTTCCGCTGTATTAAAAAATCTCCTTATTTCACTGATCACCTAAATGTGAAAAAAAGTTTCCTCTTAGTTTTTAATTCGTCCCTGCCATGTTCACGACCGAGGAGTTAGGGAGTATGGGGCGGGTTGACCCGTGACGTCATTTCGGGATTAACAACGTTTGCTTTCAAGAGAAAATAAGTGCTAAATCTAGGGATAATGCAGATGTAATCATCTTGCAAATGTCTCCACGATGTGTTGTAGGAAGCTTTTTAGTTTAGCAATACCGCCTCCTTGAAACAAGACCTGTATTGACCTTCATACGATACTTCTCTTTGGCGAGAGTCGCTCTGATGCGAAGCAAGACGGAAAAGATGGGTCGACTTTGTAAAAGCATAGTTTAGATTATTTTAGGACTTCACCTATGTAGTGTATCAGGATCGGATCTTTTACCTTGTGTTTGCTCACATGTGCTGTTGATCACAGGGATCCCAGTGAGATAGTGCGACCCCGAGTATCCATGACAGCGTGCATTGAAGCCTTTGCTGCTCCTGAAAGAGTGGACGACTTTTACAGCACAGCACTGCAGGCCAAAAGTGTCGCACAGAAGTGAGTATTATGAGCAAACATGTGTTGCTTTTCCTTTCCCAAGTTCATTCCGTGTGAGAGAGACGTTCGTTATTCGAAGATTTTAGATCGCACAGCCCTTGAAAAGTGCGTGCGAGATTGGCATATACTTGAAAGTTCTTCAAAGTTTGAAAATTTGCATTGTTTTCTAAAGAATCTCCTCATTTTTTTACTAGCAGTTCTTGGAATTTTTTCCGGGCCGGTGAAGACTCTTGTTGTTATTGTTGTTTTTGAATTTGAGACTATAGGATGAAAAACGCAAGATTGACGTAAAGAAAATGGTCAAGTAATTTAATGATTGTTATGTGAAGTATATACCTGAAGTATAATCCTTCCTTCCATCTAGTCTAGGGTACTTTGTATTTTGCGTCCCCTTTCATTAACATTTTTTTTTTCACATACAATTCTGAGGAAAGCTAATTTGATGTCTGTATAAACCACGATACTGATAATGATGTGAGACGTAGATGCTTGAAGCGTCTGTGATTGGTCGGTATGTGCGCGTCAAAACTAATTACCAAGCAAAACCCAATCAGAGACACGTTTGGATCTTACGTCATCCGATCCAATCCGAGTCTCAAATCATTGACGTCTCTCAACCCAGGAATTAATTTAAGGCATGTTGAGAGACGGTACCTTTTCTCAAGTAATTTTCTAGTTTATTTTCTTATCTGTTAAAAGAGCTGAGGATATATCTTAACTTTGCTTGCTTATGCATGTCGTAGATCAACAAGATTCGCCACGTTTCCAGATTATCTGACGGTGCAAATGAAAAAATTTACTCTTGGTGATGACTGGATACCTAAGAAGCTCGGTATGTTTAAAATCGTGTTTACAAAACTCAATAAAAACACGGAACTAGCACGAGCTCTTGATGTAACGATGGCGCGAGCAAAGATATTTGGGTTTTCATGATGAAAGTAAACAAGTTGCTTTCTTTTTGAGGTCGCGGTATTTTACATAAAAAAGTGAAAAATGGAAAACATGTCCTCCGTGTTTCTATCGAGTTAAAGAAACACGTGGAAGTTTCGGAGAACTCGAAAAAAGCTGTGCAAGCACTCACCTGTCGGCTCCTCTCGTGTTCTCATAGCATTTTTCATTCACCCAAGTTTCATAAACTCGATAGGAACACGGTACATGTTTTCTATTTCTGAAATAAAGCACAAACGCGTTGGAAGAACGTTGCGCTTCCTAGCATTCTTCTTTATTATTTCCTGTTTTCTCGTGGTTTATAATTGTGTATTGTGACCAAGAGGAGAAATTCGGCGTTCAAAAGGTCAACAAAGCCTATTAACATTCGATGCATTTTTTCCTTCCTTTTGATTGTCAGCAGGATTTCGTTACAAATAATATTCTGCTCATGCGTAATTGTAGCCGCGCTTTTGTATAAAAAGAGCTGGTCGCTTCCCTGGGCTGTCAGAGTGATTTCGCAGATCAATTATTTGGCCCAGCTTTGGGCGCAGGCAAATACTTGATTTGCTCGCCACCGACAAACCACCATATTGTACTCAACCTCGAGCAATAATTGTTAATTGCAATAGACCTTTCCCGCATTCCGACAAACAATGACATCGAGTCAAGCTCAGGGTGGACACAAATACAGCAAATGTATGAAAATGTCCAACCTGGCTCTGGTTCTATTGTTCGTGCGCACTGAAGTGGAATCCGGGAAAGGTCTGTTGCTTGCAGTGCAGAACATTCTAACACGTCGTTTTATATTTAACAGATGTGTCAATCGACATTTTAGAAGAACTAGACCTAACTCATTTAAGAGCAACTGGACTTCAGTCGTGCGAGGAAGAACTACCAGAAGCTGAACAAGCTCCCCCAGGTATATTTTAACCCTGATATCTGCCATCTGGTTACTGCCGTTCTAAGAATCTCTGATAATTAGTGAAGTGATATACTAGCACAGCCAAAAGTGGAGCAATGTACAGTTGTAATATATGCAGTTCATGCTTCCACGAGTATGTTACTTCTGATTGACACTAGCTAGTCTTTTCATTCAGTGGTGTTAGTATACTAAGTAGAATTCTACTGATTAATTTCTTGAAGCTCCTGAGATCCAGATCGATGACAGTATCGTTGTTCAACTTGTCTCTATGGGGTTTAATAAAGAAGGTTGTCGGAAAGCTGTTTATCACACCAAAAATCAAGGTGAGATATCGACAAAAAATAGTAACAATAAAGAAAAATAACATTCTCTAAGAAATAGTTGATAATTTGACAGAAATGAGCTGGAAACAAATAATCCCAGTAAAGTCAGTAAGTAAGTTCACAGAAGACCTGAAAAAAAGAAAAAGAAAAAAAAAAATGCAGATTGATGGTAATCCCCCTGAAATCTGATTTGTTTGTTTGTTTGTTTGTTTGTTTTTTTCTAGTCCCCTTAAGGCTTTGCATGAAGCAAAACTGCAAAACTGGGTAATCGGTCTTCATTTTCAAATGTTTTACACGCAGTTTAGCTGTACATATGAATTATTTCACATAATGATTGTCGTAAATCCGGATTTTTTTTTTGTGAATTGTTTTGTTTGTTAGCTTGTTTGTTTTACGTGCTTTTTTTTCTTTTCAATAGGTATAGAGCCAGCAATGAACTGGGTTTTAGAACACATGGAAGACCCGGGTAAGAAATGGTTTCAATTCCCTTAGAGTTGAATTATACAGATCCAGATGCACAGTCAATGACAGTAGCAATTGTCTCCTCAGATTTCGCGGAACCCTTGAGCGTTCCAGGAAGTGGTGCTAAAGAAACAGAGTCCGTGAATGAAGAAGCTGTGGGGATGATTATTTCTATGGGATTTACTCAAGCTCAAGCTATCAAGGCTTTGAAATCAACAGTGAGTATCATTTTGTGGCACTGCAGGGAGTCCTGGAAAAACTAACTTTACTGCTTTTGGTTCGCCATTTGTAATCCGTCCCAGACTCTTGTAGTTTTTTATCTTAGCGTACCATTCATTTGACCGTTTCTATGCTTTGAAGGAATAGGCTATTTTTACAGTTACGCGATCAGTTAACTACCTAACTCATGAATACAAGCGAGGTTGGAAGTGGCCTTGCTTTGATACCGAACTCGCTGCTTTTATCATTTACCTAGTTAGCATACATACATACACAAGCTTTATTTATACACGGTATCAAATTCATACAAAAATACGCTCTTCCATCGAGCCTTGTCTAACCTAGATGTTTCAGTTTTAGTTTATGGGAGCACTATTTCTACCAATTTACTACTTATACTAATGCTAATACTAAGAACAACTTAATTTACCCAATTAAAGCAGTCAGGTCTTTTTCAAAACACAGTCACCTCCAGCCTCGCTGCCATTCAAAGGCCAGGTCACTGAGCAAACAGCTATAATTATGCACATCGAAGAAGGAATGAAAGAACAAAAGAATGGCATCGATGTTTAAACGCTTTTCCATGTAAACTAATCACATTTACTAGACTTCATACTCATCTCGCGTAACATTCGTGTACCTGGCTAGATTTTGAAGCCCAGGTCTCCTGTCCTTGTTCACTCTTTGTTTAGCAACAACCCTTACGGAAGGTCATGCTACCTGTGACTGTGATACATCAAGAAGGACGATGAGTGGTGAATGACAAGTTGGCTAGCAAGCCTTTTTGTAGCCTGGTTAAGTTGTTAGTTGCGGGTGATTCTGGGTAAGAGGGAGCATTCTGTAAAAAGGCTCCTACCCGTCGTTCTCTCGAGTTCTTAAATCAACGCTTCTCATTTCTACTGTCGCCGCGCTATAGGACAATAACTTGGAACGTGCAGTGGATTGGATATTTAGTCATGCGCACGAGCTTGACTCTACGGAAAGCCAGAGCCAAGCTGACCAAACGACTGGACCCCAGTACAAAGATGGATCAGGAAGTAAGTGGCGTAGACAGCTTTAATTTGACATTGACTCTTGACTCTTAAACAACATCGTTGTTTATTTATTGGCCTGTCAGCACAACCCAAAATAATACATACTTCATACACATCCATCTCCGCTTATCTGAACTATGTTTATTTCATTTTCAGAATACCACTTAATTGCCTTTATCAGCCACATGGGCACCTCCACAATGTGCGGGCATTATGTTTGTCATGTACTAAAAGAAGGAAGGTATTTATTTGTTCTTATTATATGGCTAACTACTTCGTGAGCGACCACGATGAACCAACTGATATCACGCTGTGATTGGCTATCAGAGCCGGCAATTGCCCGCTCGGGATTACTCACTCTGTCCTGCGAGAAAATAGCAAACTGTTGTCCAGTAATAAACCCTCTATTAACCAAGGCTGTTCATTTAAAATGGGTGCCGGCCTCGTTTCCTTTTAACACGTTTATGGACCTCTACTCCATCTTTGTCCATAAACTCACAGAATAAAGGACTTGGCCAATATCCAGTCATCTTGACCGAGGAGGCTTGGTCAATAACACAGATATCTTATTTCCCCTCCATTTTAGCCAAGCTGCAATTACTTGTTTACCCATTTTCCATTTACTGCAATATTTTTGAACATGTACGTAATATATATGTTTTGCTAGGTCGATCTTAAGGACGTTCGCGCCCAAACACTTCCCACCTACAGATTATTTTATATCTTTAACTGCAGGTAGAAAATGATAAGATTAAATTAAAAACGTAAATAAATCGGGGGTCACCGAAATCCTTTTGAAGATAAGGCGTAGCACAGACCATAGCATTTCTAGGGTTTCCAGTCATCCGAGGCGATTCTGGCCGGATTCGTTACTATCGACATTAAGTAAATTCTCAGCTCCGACTATTGCATTTCTAGCTTGATGATTGGCTAAAAAACGCCGACTATGAGCCAAGAGTCGGAGTTTTACGTCATATGAAAAATAGTGCGCCAAGTTTTAAATTAATATGCATTTTTTAGCTTTATTTAGCTCCTTTAATCGTATCATTTCTCTTAGGTGGGTCATTTTCAATGATCGGAAAGTCGCCTTGTCAGAGAAGCCTCCTAAAGAACTTGGCTATTTGTATTTATACAAGCGAATGGACAATTAACCCGTACAGACTTGTCTTTTGCCAGCTTCAGTTGGTTCTCGAGGAATGCGCTTGATCGAATGGACTTTTGTTAAGACCTTGGAACACCACAACGACAGTCGATTTCCAGAGTAAAAAGAGAACTTTGCTGTTGTTACGAGAAAGTTCTCAGTAAATGACACAAGTGACAGCTTTGAGTTAGAACGAAAAAAATTAAATATTGTCTAATAAGGTTATTACTAAAAGGAGTCGAAAGCCTTTAATTTTGTCTCCAGCCGTTTTGGGCTTTTTAGCAGTTTTAAGTTTGAAAAATTCATACCGGAGGAGTACTTCTCTGTCACTTTTTTGTGGACAACCTTTCGAAAGAAGTTTGCCAGTGGTATTTGTCTCATCCCCTCAATAGAACGCTCTGAAAGAGTCTGCAACATTTGAAGTGAGGACCTTGTTTATTACTGCTGAAAGAGTTCAGTACTGCAGACAGCATCGTTCCATTCTTTTACACGCTCCCACATCTCACTCACGCTACTGTTTTTCGAACGTGTTCAAATTTTTATTGCATCCTGAGAGAGATTTTTTTCGGTTGCGTGCTTGCAGTACATGTCAATTCTCCGGTTCTCCTAGCTCGTTTAGCATAATTTAACAAATGGTAAACGCCATAGCGTGTACTACTGAGTTATGGTTGCACGCGGGAGGTTGCTAAGCACGAAAGAAGCGTAAGAGTCGCACGAGGCGATAGCCGAGTGCGACTCTAGCTTCTTGAGTGCTTAGCAAACCTCCCAAGTGCAACCATAACTCAATAGTACACGCTATGGCGTTTACCATTTGTTTTATAACATAACATTGAGACACTGGAACAACAGAAGTCTTTTAGCGTCCATACCACGCTGCTCGCGTCAATGTGTCACGCAATGCCTTTTTCAGCTCGCGCTCTGAAAAAAATATTTTCTTTGACGTTGCTGTTGTGGTAAAAAACAAATCGAAATGTGGTTTATCGTGGTCTGTACTCTTGCCGACAACGAGTACGTGTCATTACTCGTTTCCCAAGCATTTTTTTTCGTATTGTTTCTGCATATTAAGCGAGTTTGTAAAAGTTTTTGAAAGGAAAGTCTGACGCGTACAAGCAGCTCATTTGCATAATGCAGCGCGTGCACTTTCAAGTCCGAGTAGACAAATATTTATTTCGCTATCTTTGATATTGTGGTAAAAAACAAATTGAATGTGGTTTAGCGTGGTCTGTACTCTTATCGACAACGATATGCGTCATCACACTGGTCAAAATGTTGTGGACTCACGAGGCCCGCAACAAATTAAGCTAGATCACAAAGCGCGCGCTTTCCTTTACTTATTGAGTACGTCAGCAGCATACACCCATGGGCAAATAGTAGATGTGAAATAGCCAATCAGAGCGTGCGCTTTGCTTTAGTTATGTTATAATTGATAATAACTCATGAAGAAAAGTCCCTAAGTCTACGTCTAACTCTAAGACTAATTCCCTAAGAAAAGCCCCTGCAACTAAGTTGTCTCCCCCCCCCCCTAAGCTACTTCTCAACAACTCCCTCGATGTTAACCTCGATGTTTAGATGTCTCATAGTTGTCTCATATCAGTGGCTGTGTGCGGTATATTTCATAGAAAGAGGAGTGAGATTTTTAAAAAGTATACTGTTTCGTTTTGTCCCTTGAGAGGCAGTTCATGTTCATCGAACCTGCTGCAGGTCCCACATCAGCATTTCCAGTATATTTATCACGAGTGACGCTTGTCTGAGATTCAGCTCTGACATTCCAAAGCGGTTTGCATAACCTTTCCTTGAGAAGACCTCGCACTTTCTTGGTGGTTGTGAAGCACAACGCAATGAAGAACCCTGTAACGAATTGTGCGGAAAATCAGTTGATCTGTGTTTCAAATTGTGTCGAAAAACTTGAAAACTTAGCGATCCGCATTCCTTCCACTACTTTCGGAGACTCGCTTTGGTAGCTAAGTGGGATAACTGGGCTATTATTTGCATTCTGGGAATAAGACTGGAACTTACTTGAAATGCGGGGGGTATTATCAAAACAGCTACTACATCTGTGTTCGTGTTCATATGCGTTGTATTTTTTATTTCTCCACTTTGAGATTCGTCTTTCTTTGTCTTTATCGAGAGCTACCGAGTTCCTGTCGCACTTGGTAAAATTTTGCCGTAATTAGAAATTGACTTGACTAGGAAATAACTGATGACGTATCAAGCTGTAGCAAAGTGATCTCAGATGACAAATGACAAGGGCAATATATCACACTTATTCGAATTGATGTAGATTATTTGTAACGATATTTATCTTTTTCAATCCTTATCAGCTTCCGAGCTAAGGAAAACTCTTGCTTTATCACCTGAGTATGAATCGGCCAAAATTATATAGTGGGCCGTTCAGTCAATCAGAATCATTCTCCGTCGCTGTAATGGACTAGTGGGTGGTTCCGTCCCCAAGTCGATTAGCTTATAGCCGGTTAGCCCTAACCATGCAAAAGTCGATTAGCCCCCATTCACGCGTAAAGAGCGAGCGAGAAATAGACCTCTGGTTGGGAGCTAATCGACCTCTGACCACGGATTGGAGACCAAGCGACATATGGGGCCAAAGAACTGGATCCCCGTTGCTGTAACCTGTTTATCGTGGAAGTATGAGTTGTGATTAACTCACTTGTTGTCGGTATCGATAATTACCTTGCATGCTGTTTAACACAGTGGAAGGGTACTCCAGGAATGCAGCTTGATTCCAATTTGTAAGAAGTCCCAGAATCCAGGTGAGCCCCATTACTGTACTCAGCTTGATGCAGATAAGGGTCAGTGAAGCTTGGGAGCTGTTGCTGGTTGCTAGGCTGGCGCCCTACAAGAAATGGAATGAATCACTGACGGTGTTTGTTTAACACGAGCAAACGTCCACAAGCTCTTCACCGATTATCTTACAGAGAAACGTTTCTACAGCGAAACGGGCCGCAAGGGCCACAATGCATAACGATGAAGGGATATCTTTGTTCTTGAATTTTTACGAATTCCCACTCTTTTTTTGTGGGATGTCCCAAATCTATGCAAGCCTCTTTGTTTTATTCTCCGAACTTGACGAAGCTGAACAAAATTGTTATCTTCGGCGACAAAATGTTGAGTCAAATTGTAATTGCAACTGGAAGTCACAGGATGTCTATGGACATCTAATTAGTCTAGCATGAGGACTATAACGATGTCTCGCAATACAAAAAATATACATATGTAGCTATCTTACAAAGGCATACATTTCGCGCCTGACGTCCGCAGCCACAGCTCAAAAAACCCACAATGTGCGGCAGAAAGCACTGCAGATCACCTGTTAAGTGGCACAGTTCATGAAGTACCAAGCGGTCCAACGTAAAGACTGGTGACTCGCTAGTCTTGCCTCTACTATTTGTAATCGTTCTTACCTTCTGTAAGCGACGAATAGCGTATAAATTTTTCGTCAAGCACAGTATGTTAAAGACCAAAGCAAGGCTTATAGGAGTCACCATGGAAACAATCATTCCTATTTTATCTGACATCCAACAATAGGTAGCATTTCCTAAAGGTTAAGAAACGGAAACTCTTGTTATACCTGTGTGGTGAGAATACAATGCCCCGTAATACTAACCCACTTACAGATTAAGCTGGACAAGCCACACTTTAGCTAACTAACATAATGAAGAAAAAAAAATGGAAGTATATTATTTTCATCTTGGTCACTGATTGGCCAAAGGCAAGTGGGGCCGAGTAATTAACTTTCAAGAACAAATAATTCAAATCAAGCATAACCAGGTTAAAAGCCCAATTTGGCTACACACGAAACGTCAAGTCATAATCAAAATGTGCAAGTTCAATATGTTTATCACTGCTGTTTGTGTCTTATTTTTGATCAAATTACGATGGCCCAAAAACAAAAGTATTTGGCTGTTTATAAATGTAGCTGAAGAGCTGAACTCGAGTCAGCCGTGAAACAACATCAGCTGATGGTCAGAACGGGACTCGAACCCGCGAACTAAGGATTTCAAGTCCAGCGTCCTAACCACTCGGCAACTCTGCCTCCGTTTAAAATGTCCATGCAACACCCAGCTTGGAACTGTTTTTTAGTCTTTCTATTTTTCCGCCCGTTTAGCTTTCATTTACAAACCATATCCAAAATGCAAAGGTCCTGAGAAGTCCAAGACAGAGCACAAGGCAACAATAATAGCAGGCAGCCCCCATCCCACAATGCAATACTTGATAAACGTTTTCCTGACGTCCGAAGGCTGTCTCCTTGTGTTGCCTCCTGCAAAGGTAAAGTAACATTGAGAAAATATGGAGTTGATCTTTGTCTCTTGCAACCGAGGATCTCATACATTATTTGGGCTCGTCACGCAAACTTCCTCCGCCATGAACACCTGATGAAGCCAAGTGAACATTCCTTGCCCTTTGTTTGCTCGTGTCCCGATCACGGCTGCAGACTTTGCCACAAAGATCGGCTGGAGATCACGTGAAAATTACTTTAGAGCCAATCGGCACCGACTTATTGTGTAATATGAAGCTAAATATAAACTGAACAGACTCGCGTCAGCATCAACGCTTTCAAAGTTAAAAGTTTTGCTGTTAAGTCCAGTCCGCGTTCGTTCTTGAAATTTACGAGTACTTTACCAGATTATCGTAACTGTCTCGCACACTGGATGAAAGGACACGCCAGAAGTTTGGCGTTTTGCGATCATTTCGCAAGTTCCAAGCAGACTTTCCGTAGGGTCCTAGCATTTGAGCCAGGATTTGATAGAAAGGAAACGAGTGTCTGCAAAAAAACATGTTCATTACTTTTCTTTACGTTTGAAAAACTGAAGAGCTTCTTGCCAATAAGGTATTTAAATCGACGGATTTAATGTCCACATAATCGTGGAGAGCTCACGCTGATGTCCTTTGAATTTTCTGGGTCCGCAGCCGTGATTGGGACGCGGGCAAACGAAAGGTTAGGAAAGTTCCGTTGGCTTAAGGAGATGTTTGTGGGAGAGGAATATTGTGTGACGAGCCCAAAGAATGTCTGCGTAGGCGGCTGCCATGGTTACAGACGGAAAACCATTGAGTTGTATCACCTTTATCAATTTCTCGAGTATTTCTCAGTACGGTAGTTCTGTTGTTTCAGTGTTTTTACATAAAGTCACTGCAACCATATTTGTGTCTTAAAAACTTAAAACGGTGGCCGTGTTTGTGTCCCAAACCAAACCTGAGGGGTTTGAACCCATTTGGGGTAAGAATAACCATGCACGATAAGGCTAATTTTGGTGGTATAGGATTGATTTCCGCCGCGCTCTTAAGCTAAGTGTGCGTTCTTCCTCTTTCGGGAGAGTGACACGGCTTCTTTCCTGAACAGCGGCTGATAATCGAGCCTTTTATCATATACCTACATTAAAATCCCGTCAGCAAGAAACGACAGGATATTTTCTAAATGACTTCAACGCTCTCGCTTGATAAAGAGCGGCTGCATGCGCGTCGTCCATGTTTAATCCAATTGGAACTCTCAGTTCAACTGTCTTATTGTTTAAGTGTTTGGTTGACTTACCCTTAACTGAAAAGGCGTTCGCTGTATCAAATGCCATAGTACACATCCAGGAAAATGCAGCGAGGATAAAGAAATGGAGAAAAATGGCGACCGCTTTACAAACAACATCGATTTTCTTCGACTTTGCAGCACTGAGGAAGATAGTTTGATAACACAGCAAAGCCAACGAGAGGTTGATAAGACATTTGCCTGGGAGATTCCTCAGTTCCTCGAACATGAGGTAAACACAAAAAAGAAAACACAGTGAAATGATCGACAACACCGTGCAAATCAATGTGATGTAAATAAGAACTGAAGAAGAGTCTTCGTTCGGGTCTTTATCACCCTGTGCAGAAGGTCCAGTTGATTGTGGACTCTTCGGGTCTTTTGGATAGGCAATGTTTGAAGTTACATCTAGCAGGATCGACCAAGGTGGCGTTGGGGCACCTCCAGCGGACGACCCTGGTTGACGCTTTCCTTCGGGATTACAAAGTACACAGTGCGGGTTTCTATATTTCACTATTGTCGATGCTTCAACCAGAAACGTCATAGAATACGAAGAGCACAATTCTTTGATTACAGACATCACCGGTAGCTGATTTGAAGCTGTGCATTGTGCATCCTGGTGCACACATGACTTGTAGCGCTGCTTCAGTTTCGGCAATGGAGCATATTTCCATGTACAGCTATTGTTTCTTACAAATGTCTTGACTGTCTTGATGTCACCACCAACCCACGAGCCACCTGCACACTCAATGTTGAGGCCCCAGAAAGTTAAGTTTCCTTCACCATTGCATCTGGCACAGGCAATACTTCTGTATGTTAAATTCTGCGTCCAGTCATAGACTGGCAGTTCGTTCTGTATCGTCATATTTAGCTGCTGAGCAGTTTGGCATTCGTTTCTGTCTTGGTCTCCAAGCAGGTTGCAAGAGGATTGCATGATTACCCCAGACCATGAAAAGGGATTGGTCTCCCCACACTTTACGTTCGGAAGAAGAGCGCCATCGTTAGCATTTCCATTTGGATCACAACTAGGAATAAACGATAAAAGGCAAGAGAGGAACATATTATGACTAAAATTTGGATGAGTTCCATTGGGATGATCCGGATCAGAATCAGTAATCTAAGATGACTCGTATAACATCTGGAGTGCATCATTGGAAGTGATAAATCCTTACCCAGAATAGATTCATTCATCGGGTCAGTACCTCAATGCACCATGATCCGAGTGATCTTGGGTCAATGATCTGATCCGGAGCAAACTAAAGAAATTCACGCTAAGACAATGAGTGATCCTTACAATGTGAAGAAGATATTTGTTGCCCTGCCAGTAACGTTTCATATTCCTTGGACTTCAGATATCGTGAGATGTCTTCAGTCAGATCGATTCAGAAACTTTCCAGACAGGAGAAATGAATAGTAGAACACTCAAAATACACCTGTTCAGTTACTGAATTATTCTTTCAAGAAAAAGTACGAGAGAGTGGCATCACTCTTGATGGCATTCGATTAGAGCTTATAGTTATTTGCTTTATAAAATTGGACAATAATGTTAGTTAAAGCTAATTAAACCTTAGAAAAGTAGAACAATGATCAAGAATAGTTTTTAATTACAAAAATATGCAAAACAAATTGGCTGACTTGAAG
>JAHPZR010009482.1:0-7500 GCA_019787425.1 Platygyra sinensis | reverse complement strand
TATATTTGACCATTCCATCATAAAGATACAATATTTGACTTGATTTGACGTGACGTTGAAAAACTGTTTCGCGCAAACTACAAACTAAAACTCAAAACGCAATCCACGTGCAATTCCCTAGAGGGAATCACGTGACCGGAAGTTCTACGGTAGTCACACCGGCCCCTAAATGAGGACACCACAGAGGGGACTCATTTACAACGTTCTAGCTACCTATTCAATCAAACCAACAAATGTACTTAAGTAACTTTTTCTAGTCAATGTTTACGCGTGAAGTTCGAGGCAGTTCTTTGAGTCCATCACAATGTCAATCAAATTTCAGCTTCGCCATCCATCTCAAGTAAACACAGCTTTGTTATTGGGCGTGTAAGTATGCTGTTTGCGGAGATCAAAGGTTCTCCTCTCCGCTGTCTCTTGGCGCGCGTTGCTACAGTGGAACTTGTCTTTATCTTGACAGTGCGCACCAAACCATCTCGGCTCACGATAACATCAAGGACTCGCCCAAGGGGCCATTTGCCTCTTGAAAAGGATTCGTCAACTAACAGGACCAGGTCACCGACTTTAAGGTTCCTTCTCGTCTCGTTCCACTTCCTCCTCTTTAAAAGTGTAGGTAAGTACTGTCGGATCCACCTGTGCCAAAACAGGCCGGCTAAATACTGCGCCTGTCGCCAGGCACGCTTGCAACTGTTATCATCCTTACTGAATACACCTGGGGGTAGACTCGGACATGACCTCAGGTGTAGTAAGTGGTTGGGGGTTATCGGCTGTTCATCTTGAGGACTATCGCTGTTGCGTGAGAGTGGTCTAGAATTCAAAATATTCACCACTTCAGCCATTACGGTCGAGAGAACTTCATCTGACACTATCTGCTCCTTCAACATGGCTCGAAGTATTTGCCTCACCGACCGAATCATCCTTTCCCATACGCCACCCATGTGGCTCGCTGTTGGGGGATTGAATATCCACTCAATCCCTTTCTGATTGCAGAAACTATTAACCTTTTGCTGATTCCATCCCTCAATGGCTTCTTTCAACTCCTTATCCGACCTTATAAGGTTTGTGCCTTGGTCACTTCTTATTCGCTCGGGACAACCACGAATACTGATAAATCTTCTGAGTGCATTTACCATCGAGTCCGTTCCCAAGGAATGAGCTATTTCAATATGTATCGCACGGGTTGTTAGACAAGTAAAAAGGCATCCGTACCTCTTCACACGAGATCTTCCTTGTTTTACTTCGAGCGGTCCAAAATAATCAATGCCAACAAATGAAAATGGTGGCTTTTCAGGGGTAAGCCTGTCTTCAGGTAAGTCTGCCATAAACTGCTCTCCTGGGCGTGCATTTCTCCGTTGACAGTCCACACATCTTCTTAACACACGTCGCACTGCTGACCTTCCTTTAATTATCCAGAAAGTCTCTCTTAAGGATGACAAGACACATTCTTGTCCCATGTGACCCAAGGCTTCATGATATTGCCTGACGATTAGATCTGTTACGCGATGCTTGTAAGGGAGGATGATAGGGTGCTTTCTTTCATAGGTAACTGGAGCATTCCGTAATCGACCACCAACTCGTAGTAAGCCTTCACTAAGCTGCGGGTTTAGCTGGCGCAGGGAGGCGCCCGCCTTCCGTAAAACTTTCTTTACACATCTGTTTCCCTCGTGAGTTTCTGTGGGCGTGAGTATTTCCACGACGTCTGGAAAGGACACTTGCTGCACTCGCCTGAGTATTTCCCTTTCAGCTACTTGAAGTTCAGCCACCTTCAAATATCTGCATTTCGTCACTAGCGCCTCAACGGGCTTGACTGAGGAGTCACTTGCTGTTAACGCACTCTTCTTTCTCAACTCAACTTTCATTTGAAGATATTTCTTGTAACGTAACAGCCATGCTACAGCAATTTTCAACTTCCACCAGGAGGAGCAACGAGGCGCCAAGGACTCCAAAACATCATTCTGGACAGTAGCAGCATAGATTTGAGCTTCCTTCCTAACTTCAGGATCACCATCCTTCAACGCTGGAATTTGTATCATTCCTGGCCAGTGGCTCTCAGTCTCCCAGAGAAACCTTGGTCCCTTCAACCAACGATTATTCTTGAGCATAGCATCCAGTTTAAGTCCCTTTGAGCCGTCATCAGCAGGGTTGTCATCTCTGTTCACGTAATGCCACTCAGACAATGAGGATCCGCTGTGTATCACCGTCAGACGATTAGATTCAAATGTATGGAATCGTTTTGACTCATTCCTGATGCACTTAAGTACCGACATTGAGTCAGTCCAATAACACACGCGTTGGATTACTATGTCCAGTTCTTCTCGGATTATTTTGGAGAGTCTCACAGAAATTACAGCAGCTGTAAGTTCCAATCTTGGGATTGAGATTTCACGAAGAGGAGCCAATCTCACCTTTCCCATCACAAACGCGCAGTGAACTTGGTTGCTGGTATCCTTAAAACGGAGGTATGCAACTGACGCATACCCTTGGCGAGATGCATCAGAAAAGAGATGTAATTGTGTCTCCTTGACTTCACCGAATTCTCCGGGCCTAAAACAACGGTCCACTTTAATTTCTTCCAGTTTGGGAAGGTCATCCAGCCAGCGATTCCATTGGGTTTTCTCAGTTTCTTCAATCAAATCATCCCATCCGAGCCTTTTTCTGCTAAGGGTCTGCAACAACAGTTTAGCTTTCATGATATATGGCGCAATGAATCCCAGGGGATCGAATAGAGAATAAACGGCTGACACTATTCCTCTGCGCGTCATAGGTCGCTGACTCGCAACTTGCAGAATCTTCTTTAAAGGCTCCCAAACAAACTTGTCTTCTTCAGTGTTCCATTTGAGACCAAGCGCAGTTTCAGTCGGCAGTTTTTCTAAGTCTAAATTCACAACTGATTTTGCCCTTTCAGATTCTGGGATCGTGGCCAGGACTTCTCTTTCATTGCTGTACCATTTCGTTAAACGAAAACCACCTCTTGCAAGTAGTTCCCGGAGTTGACTCACTAACACAATGGCTTCTTCCTTGGTACTCTTTGACTTCATCAAGTCATCCACGTACATGTTGCGTTTCACAGTCTCTACCGTGTCTGCTTCAAATTCCCTTCCGTGCAACTCTGCGGTCTTCTGCAAGCAGAAGTTGGCAATACTGGGTGAAGATGTGGCCCCGAACAAATGTTTAACCATTCGATACTCTTCCATTTCTCTAGATAAATCTCCGTTGGGCCACCACAAAAATCTGAGCACATCACAGTCTTTGGGTTCCACCAACACTTGATGAAACATGCCCTCGATATCTGCTACCACGCCAACAGTTTCTTGCCTAAATCGACTTAGAACACCAATCAACTGATTTGTCTGGTCTGGTCCTGGCAACAATTGCTGATTCAAGGATGTCCCTCCATACTTGGCAGCGCAATCATAAACTACTCTCACTTTGTCGGGCTTCAGAGGATGTGTTACAGGATGGTGCGGGAGGTACCATACTGGTCTGTCATTTAGCTCTAATTCCTCCTCCGGAATCCTTTCAGCATGACCCTTTTCGATGTAATCAGTCATTGTCGCCTTATATTTCTCACGCATGGCCTCATCTCTCAGAAGTCGTTTCTTCAGAAGCAAGCCTCTTCGCTCCGCAACCACTCTGTTGTTAGGTAAATATGGTGGATCATATCTCCAAGGCAGGGCAACCTGGTAGTGTCCATCTACCATCTTTAACGTCCTCTCCATAACTTCTAAAGCCCTCTTGTCTTCTACTGATGCAGAAACTCTGGTCTCAACTTCGGAATTTGCAAAATCCGTTTTCCATAGTCTCTCCAGCTGTTGGTTTAATTCTTCATTCTGAGCATGAAGTGCGATTTCATCTTGAAGTAAAGGCTGCTCCATTCTCTTGGCATCACTCTCTGGTTCCATACAACTTCCGTCTGTGACAATTCTTTCCCCAGCATTTTCATCATTTTCTGGAAACGCAACACCTGTCTTGAGATTGTCATAGGAAACACTGTCTTCCAAATGTAACATGTTAGTGCACACATTGGAGCTGTCCACTAAACGTAAGAAGTTGGCTGAGCATTCGCCACTGTAGCTTTCTCCACCAACGCGACCTATCACCGTCCACCCTAAGCTGTATCTGACTGCCACTGGTTCTCCTTCCTCACCAGCCCGGCACTCCAATGGCAAGAACAAATTCGGTTTCTCTTTAAGGCCAATGACTAACATGACACCACCAATATCCAATTGTTGCAACTCAATGTCACTCAAGTGTGGCCAGTTTTCAAGATCTTCTTTCTTGGCTATGCAGCTCTCTGATATTGGCATATACTTGACTGTCCTGACATTTGACAACTCTACTGACACTGATTCATCCATTGACATCACCACAAGATCTATTTGTTGACTCTCTACTCTGCTTGAACCTGTCATCCCTGATAAAGTGAATTGCAACTTTGTCCCACTTGCACCTAACCTCTCTCGCAGTTTCTCATGGCAAAGAGTCACTTCGGACCCACTGTCCAACAAGGCATATGTCTGGACTGGCATCAAACTACTATCCTTAACCAGGACCTTGACCGGGACAACACTAAGGCAAACTCTCTCGCCGGCCCCAGTTACAGCTGTTACTGTGGCTTCATCTCTTGCCATTCCACCCATGTCATGGCTGACGTTAGCTTCCGTAGCTTCTTGATTTGCACGACTCTGACTAACACCCGCATCGCTGAGACCTGCTGAAGGGGGATGCATCAGGGTGTTGTGATCCTTGTTACATCCTTCCACCTGGCACCTGAAGCGAGTCTTCGGGCAAGCTCTTGCAAAGTGACCGACCTGAAGGCACTTGAGACAAAGGTTTTGTTCCTGTACTACCTTCCACTTGTCCTGATGTGACTGATTCTTGAATTTATCGCACCTCCATACTCCGTGATGACCACGACAAACAACACAGACGGGTCTTGCCTGATTCATTCTGCGCAAGTTCCCTTGCTGGCCTCGAACACCGGTGGCTAGTGACGTGACCCTTGAGGGGGGCCGGCCCCAAAGATCCTTTTGTTTCACATTCACTTTTTCCTTTGAACTGGTGGTCAGGTCTTCTCCAAATTCGTTGTTAACAAGCTTAGCTCTGTCCTTTAAGAATTTTAGAAAATCTGCAAACTGTGGTTTTGATCCAGCTGAGATAATTCTTCCAGCACACTCTGTCCATTTAATCCTCATAAAGAAGGGCAGCTTCTTGTTAAGTTCCCTTAATGTATTTGTGTGATTCAAATCGCTGATATATTCAGACCCCATGCCTGAAAGTGTTCTATTGGCCACCTCCAAATGGCGTGCGAACTCCAGCAAGCTCGTTCCGTCTGCTTGTTTCAAAGGGCGTAAATTTTCCAATTTTCTGATGTGCGCCTTGGCTATGATATGTGGAAGGCCAAAGTTCTCGTGCAAGGCATTCTTGGCAACATAGTAGCCTTCATCCACTGGTAGGTTCACGCAACTTTCAATAGCATCCTTTGCTTTACCAAAACAGTGCTGAATTAGGAGCTGTAAACGTCTTGAATTGTCTGGATTGTCCTTTTCCAGGCACGTCTCGAAATTATGCATAAATGAAACATATTTCAGAGGATCTCCATCGAATCGCATGTATTCAACCTTTGGCATGGAAACAACTTGATGTAGAACTCTTGCAACGTCTTCTCCAACGCTTTGGCTAGGCGCCACAGATTGTTCAAGCGGGCGCGCTGCTGCTGCCGAGCTAGCCATGGCTTGAGTGCAATGCTCAGGTGGACTTGCTAATGGTGTCTGAGGGGATTCTTGGTTATGAGGCTCGGCTAAATTCTCACCTTTAACCACAGACAATATCCTGGGTGACTCTTGAATGACTGGAGTTGGCCTCACAGATGGACGTTCCTCAACAGGTGATTCTTCGACAGTTAACATGTTTGCTTTGACTTCAGCCATCTCCTGATTGCCACCCATGTTAGTCCCATCAGTTGCTAACTCTGCCAATCGTTCATCGTAATCCTCCACATTACTGCTTGCACCTTGCCCTTCAACTTCTTCATAGACATTGAAGCTTACTGCCGCCCTTTCTTCCTCCATTTGAGCTTCCATAAACTCCTTCGCATACTGCAGTTCCGACATTTTCCGCTTCAGCTCTTGCTCACGTAATACTTGTTTGGTTTTAAGCTGAGCAAGAGCAAGTTGTTCCTTTTTCTTGGCTAAGGCCAATGAGAGAGAACTTGAACCAGAGGATCTACTTGTGTGACTGCGACTCCGGTTAGACCTTCGGGAATACGGTTCTCTCTCCAAAGCCTCCAATTTCCATGACTTAATTTTAGAATCAAAGGTCAATTTCCGCTCAATCTGTTGTTGGTAACTTATATGGGCTTGGTTTAGCTCCTCCTCATGTTCGAGTAATTCCAGACATTCAACATACTCTTCATGAGCACCCACGAATTTCCGCCAAACTTCGTCGTATGCCTTTTGTTTCGACTTCAATTCTTCCGAAGTCCCCCCAGCGCTCATCAGTTCTTGAATAGTTTCTTGTAACTTTGTAAGGGCACCAACGTAACCTTTGCGCGAGTAAAACAATGCTCTTGCTCTTTCGGCTCTGTAGCTCTCACTTCCAAACATTTTACTCGGTTGTCTTACGCGAACACTTCGTCTTATTTCCTCAGGGCTTTTAATGTCAGCTTCCGACGTAGACTTTCGGACATTCTCACGATCAAATTTCCCAGCAACAGGAAGTGATCGAACAGACATTCTACTCAACACTATATTATCCACGCAACCACTCAAATTCCAAACGCGGAGAATAATTACCAGAATAATAAACAATCGCTTTATCATAAGATAATGTTTTGTTTTCCTTGAGACAAATAAGGTATCCAAGTCTGGTTTAATCCAATCAAGCTACCAATCAATGTACTAACTTTAATACAAGAAGTGATAAAAATAACTCACATGGAGTAGCGTTCTTCTCCCAGAGAAGCGAACGATCCAATGGTCCAAACACGTTGCCAATCGGCCAAACAAGCAAATTTCACTCGAAGAACAACAGCCCTGAAACCAAACCAGCGCGAACCAAACACGTCGCTAAAGATCCAATTTAAGACAAATATGTCGGCAAATCCAAACAGTGTTCTCCCCGAGAACCAAGCGAACCAAACACGTCGCTAAAGATCCAACTGAAGACAAATATGTCGGCAAATCCAAACAGTGTTCTCCCCGAGAACCAAGCGAACCAAACACGTCGCTAAAGATCCAACTGAAGACAAATATGTCGGCAAATCCAAACAGTGTTCTCCCCGAGAACCAAGCGAACCAAACACGTCGCTAAAGATCCAACTGAGACAAATATGTCCGCAAATCCAAACAGTGTTCTCCCCGAGAACCGAGCGAACCAAACACGTCGCTAATTAAAGATCCAATTGAAGACAAATTCGTAACAGTTTTTCAACTGTGAGTTCTACCAACGAACTGAACTCGCTAAAACCATATATTTGACCACTCATCATAAAGATACAATATT
>JAHPZR010009481.1:15000-21382 GCA_019787425.1 Platygyra sinensis | reverse complement strand
ACACGGACACGCTCTTAAAACTTTATCTATTTGTCTTTTAGCATGTCTAATTAAAACTGTAGAAGTTACTAAATATCTGTCTGGATTTGTATACTTGTGTGTGAAACATGCTGCGGTGGACCATAACCCTTTAGGTGCCAATAGGTTAATTCATATCAGCTTTCTGTTCTGTCAGAATTTTTAATTAGGATAACATTTTTGTTTTGTGCATCTCTCTCCTGTTTCTTAATGAGGCCTGCTTACTTGGAAACCAAAAACAGGATCTCTATTTTTGCATTCAGTCCATGTACTGTATGCCCAGACTGTATGTCATATTTGCTGGTAAGTATTGATCCACGTAACAAGTAGGCAGGCACTTGGCAAAGTCGATTTAAAGATAAGAAAAAATAATTTTTAACTTCAATTAAATTGGTGCATGTGATTGGCTGATATTGAAAAATCGTAGAAAAAAAACCAATATAAAAGTGACATTAACAAAATTTTTTCTTGACATGTGCCCCATTCCTCTAAAATCTACCTCCCGGTAAAATTTTAGCTTTGTTCTATGTGCCAATCAAAAGTTAGCCTTTTGGCGCATCAAAAATTTGTAAGTTTAAGATGTGTTATATTTACAAATGCAACAAGTTCAAAGCCAAAATGAAAAGATGTTCGGACAGAATACAATGTATCTACTTGTCAATTTGAAATTCAAATTTTGCACTTTTTGCATGTGGACCAATGACATAATTTAACAGTTATTTGATCAGAGTAATCAGTGCCTGAATAATAACTGCTGCTACATTCACTGCCTTATGGAGCATTACGTCATCTAAAGGTCGGCACACACCAGGGGACCAGTCGCAGGGACTTGTCGCAGGGACTTGCTTCAGAGACGAGTCCCCTAACTGTGTACTCGTATTTTGCATCGAAAACCACATTTTTGGTCCCTGAGACTAGTCCCACAAATTAAGCTGGTTTGATTTCTGGGACTAGTCGCAGGGACCAATAGTCTCACAAATCGGTCAATTTTCTAGTGTGTACACACTATGGGATAAGTGCCTGCGACTAGTCCCCTAGTGTGTGCCTTGCTCAAAGTTTAATTGATGTTTAAAATTAAAGCTGATGTTTGAATGGAAAGCTATAATAACACTTCATTGTAAGAAGAAAGTAATAATCAAGACCACTGAGAACATTAGTCAAGAAAGCAGAACACGCTGAAACATTTTAAATGGCAGGTAAGCCCTTTTACCTCAGGGAATGCTATCACAAAGGAAGATTAAAAATTATTTCCATATATAATCCTACAGTTCTGGTTGTCAGTCATGTTTCACACAGTAATCAGGTCTCAAAAGTCTCTCACTTTTCTCTGACGAAATAATCACAAATTACGTAATATGTCAGATGTAGAAGTACCTTCCACAAACACGCATACTTTCCATCCATTTACGACTGATACATTCTCAACGAATTTACCTTCTATATAAAGAAAATCATCGTTGAAATCACAGAGATCTGAAAGGTTTCTTCCAGTGATGTTATATTTCAATTTTCCCTGACTCAAGACCTTCATGATTTTTCTTTGCGCTGACGATTTCCTAACCTTTGAAAACTCCGTAACCCTTGAAATTCTAAGGACGAAAACAACACCCACATGCCATGTAAAACAACATCAGCAAGATTGGTTTCAATGCTAAAAATACCCACAAAACAATTCATCTTATCGGCTTCTTATGTACCAGTCAAATCGAAGCTTAAACATCCCCCGGGCATTTGACGCCTTTTCCTGCCCGGGAGGGAGGGCATTTGATCACCACTCATAGGGGGTGGGGAATTTGATCGGTATCCTCGATTTCATGTTACGAGTCGCGCGTGATTCCACGTGGGTTGACAAATCATGGCGGAGACGGCGGAGACAAGCTGTGATAAATTCAAAGGAAAAGATTGCGTATTCGAGGCGGATTGGTTGAAAACCAAAGAATTCACACACAAGCTGTGTTCCGTATTTGAAGGTGTTTAAGAACGATTTATGCTTATAATATATAAATATGTGTTGTCTAATAAACCATGTTTACGTGCACAGCTTCAGAAAGCTACTGATAAGTTAAAACAGTAATCTGGTAATTTTCCCGGGGGTGGGGCATTTGAGCAGCTTTTCGGTCCGGTGAGGGGGGAATTTTCCAAAAATTTTCCAAAAATTTAAATGCCCGGGGGATTGCCCGGGGGGCGGATGGTGAAGTTTTGATTTGGTACATTATATATACAGTACTCACAGTAAGGAAATGTACACATCATCTCAATTTACAAAACAAAACAAGGCAAACACTCTAAGATAACCTGTCGTCATTAATTTTATTACGAATCTTTGAAGGGTAGTTTTCAACATGTTCAGAAAGGCTCACCTATCCATGTGGTCGATTCTTTCGTCGTTTATAGGTAACCTTGTTGATATCGTACGCCATCTTGTCTGATCCACTCAAGTTTATTTTGACCAAACCTTTGCCTGATTTCAATGGTACGAACTTTCACGGCTGTATTTGGACATTTCCAGACCATCAATCAATGTCTTCATCTCTTTAACACATCGGCTAGTCAATAAACTTCAGAAAACCTTGATACAAACTCGATGATATCTCGAAAGCCCCAGAATCTCTTAGGGTCATGATCAGGAAAACAAGCTCGCCAATAGACCTCTTTAGCTAGGGCGGTTTGTATTTCCCATTGTAGAACACGTGGTATTCACTGGAGGATTTCTCTTTTGCCCATCTTAAAATTATTCATTCATATACACGGGACTATTTGAAAATTTGAAAGCAAGAATTCTCAAGAGTATCATCACGTGGTCTACAATGGGAAAACAAGCCGCCCAAGCTAAAGAGGTCTATTATTACGTTACAAATACCGAATATTCGTTTCCAATCTCGGCGCGGCCATTTCTGGTCCGTTTTCGTAAAGCTCTCGGAAACCGTCGGATTTTCTTATCTTGAGCACCACGGTTTGTGCAAAACCTAATTTTGAGAGTTGATTCTGCTTCCTGTTGGTACGACTGATGTTTTAAAAAGTATTTTCAAAAACATTGTCCAAATTTCATTGCATTTGACCTTTAAGTCATAAATCTTCGGATCAATATTATTAAAAAAAATTAGTAAAATCTTGACTGGTGAAAAATCACTAAATCGGCTGGTTTGACATTCTCTAAACACTCCCATTAAACCTGTTATCTATTAGGAATACCTACCGGCAGAGTGCCAACGAGTAAACACTGGCACAGTTGTGCGCCGAGAGAAAATTAAGAAATAACCAGAATACAAACCATTGTTTAAACTGAATCCACCACTGTTTAAACTGAATCCACCATTGTTTAAAAAAGCAGTGCAAAAACTCACATGTTTTTCTTTGTTTTTAAATCCACGTGAAAAATCGAAATTAGTCACACCACTATGGCCCTTGCAATAATTTACAACTAACAACATACACAAAAGAAGAAGCTTAATAAATTCTCGTGAGCTGTTACTTCGGTGCACGCACTTCAGCAAGTGGACTTTGGACCTGAGCACATCTGATCGGATAATTTTCAAACGCAGCTGCAGTTGCAAGATCCCTAAAATTTTGGAATAAGAAGACTATCCAAATTGATTTGCTAAGTTCCCTGAAGCTTGACAGATAGTGGCTTCCTGGCAAACAGAGCTTCGACTGTTTTTCACTTTTGTGAAATAAGCTGCGGGCACAAACTAACAGCGACACGTCGTGTGACTCGTGACTCGTTCGTCGAACAAATTTGTGATTTCGAGCACACTAGCTCGATTGGAAAGAGGCTTTATATTCCCTCTGATTATGTTTAAAGTGAATACATTTGAATATATTCAAGTTTTTTTTTCGTAGTTATGGCACGCTGGCCGATTTTGTTTGTTGTTTTGGCATGATTGTTGTTTTGGCACGCTCGCCGTGACTGTCAAATTTGTAATTTTGAGCACACTAGCTCGATAAAAAAGAGGCTTTATACGCCCTCTGACTGAGTTTATAGTGATTATGTTTTGCTGTTTGTTTCTTAAATGGCACGCAGGCCGATCTTATCAAGGCAATTGACTATTTTAGCAAGCTAGCCGTGACTGTGACACTACCACTCGCCGTTTTCGAGCTGATCTCGATAACTGCCTCGCTGGGCGATTTTTCAGCCTGCTCGTCGCTAGATTTGTGACACTCTGGCTCCCCGGCAAAAGCACTAAATTAAAGCACACGCAAGAAGACAACGCTCACTAGTGAATGATATCTATATTTCCACTCACCTTTTCCTGCCGAGTAGCCTACACAAGTACACTTGAAAACAATCACCGATGACGTCAATCTTACATTACCTGACTTCCTCATTCCCTGTACCAAAATCAACTCACGCACACGGCTTTCTAATGCTGCCGCCTCGCCAGCCTCGCGTCTCCGCTCAGTTGGCTCGTTGGTAATAATCGAACATATAAAGAACATAAGTTACCAAACTCTCATCGTTTTTCATGTTTTGGTGTATGAAACTGCTGCTTGAAAAAATATGGCCTAGCTGAAGAAAACGGCATTTTGGAGCCCCTGACAAGAAAACGTCTTGGGGCATGCCCAAGAAACTCTCTAGTTGGCGCTCCATTATCTTTCCCTCGGTCAGTACTCTATCAAAAATACATTCCACGCCAACGCATTTGAGCGCATTTATATATTTAGCTGTCAAAATGCCATCAATAATTTGAAATAGTTACGTCTCCTTCCAAACATGCCGGAATATTTGCTGCTTTCTGAGAGGCTCAGTGAATAGATATTCTCCAAACACATGCAAAACTACAATGAGCGACAAAAGTAGTTGAGACACTTTTAGGAAATGACGCTTTTCGATACTTAAGCGTTTGTTCTATTTTATTTGCATCTAGCGTTAATTCTCTGATACCCCCGGCCCCCCAATTCAATGTTGTGTGGGCGCTGTGGTCTGTGTAATCGAACAAATAGAAAAATCAACATTGTTTTGGGGGGAAGGGGGCAAAATGTGACCGAGACGCTAAAAAATCGAATTTTACTACCAAGTGTCTCAACACTTTTGTCGCCCATTGTAGACCTCTCGGTTAATCGGGAGTTTACGTAGTGACGACGTTACCTCGAATTTCGCGGTTATCAAGACCTGTTTTGTACGCGACAAAGTTGATCGATCTAAAACCTTTTCGAAAAATATATATATGATGCAAGGGATCCATTCAAACAAAAATTATGAAACTTAGTAGTCGTGTTGCTTCACGTTGTGAAAGTCAGCGAGAGAGCTTTCACATTTTTCTATAATTCGACCATGAGTGAGGCGAAAGAGGCTATCGTCAGAGAAGATGAATCTGAAGGTGACGATACTGAAGAACTATATCAGTCAGCTTTCGCCAAAACCGAGGAAACTTGTCTCACATACACCCGATTCATAACTTGCGCGCATAGCCAGTGTTATGTTCATTAACCCTTTTGTTTGGTGGCGTCATCGTTGCCGTTGTGGTTTGCTCAGGATCCTTAATGCTTAAACACCCTATTGGCCAGTTGCCAGACGGCTGAAATAGCCTTCGTGGCAACGCATGTGCAGTAGCGTTGCTATTTAATTGGCATACGTTATTAATTCTAAGCGCCCTGATTTTTCTCATGTCTGGCCAAACAAAATATCAATGTTTTCCCTTACCTAGAAACAGGCGAGTCCCAGAGAATAATTTTTTCTGCAAAGACTGTTCCTGTTTAATTCACGAAATTCAAACTATGTATTTGGACACAATAAAAGCCCCTCTACAAACAAAGAGGTGTCAATTCTAGAGCTCCTATTACTTGGTTTACGAAAGGACAAAACGATCACAACGAAAAGGTACGTTCGGTTGTTATTTAGTAGCAAATATAATTCATTGAATTCTGAGTGAGCCGAGTTGTAACAACAGGTCTTCAAGAGCTGACCATAACTGACGATATAAACGGATTCGCACAATACTCAAAGACGCGAAATCGATCGTAGATACATTTCAGTATCTATTGCAAGAAATCATTTAAGAGAGTAAAATATACTGTGCAAAATATATTCATACTTGGTGGCTGTCAGTAATTGATTTTGGAAACCGGCTGTCGCCAAGGGTTCGAAGAGCTATTTTAGAACACCTGTAATGTACATGATTAGTGCCCTGATATCTAATCCAAAGTAAACACAAGTTTTAAATTACTTCCATTACCAGAAAGTGAGCGTTAGCAGCAATTTACAGTACCGAGTCTAATGTCGTGTAAATGATTATTCCTTCATTTGAAGATCTCCCTCACTAAAGGTCATGTCAAACAATAAGGGAGACTAGTAGAAGTGTCCGTCGAATACAGGTTTTTAACAACAGATATGACGATTGGGAAAAATTGGACTTGCACTGCTGTC
>JAHPZR010009481.1:0-10000 GCA_019787425.1 Platygyra sinensis | reverse complement strand
ACAACAACTCGAGCACATGGTCGAACTTAATGCTGATATGCTGATCTAGACAATTGACATACCATCACACCCTTCCTTGTTTAAGAAAAGAAACTATTCTCGGGTGAATACCAAACAAAAACCTAAGTGATTAAGCCATCATGTCTCCAGTTCTTAAAGCTTAAAGAGATGATAAACACTGTCACTTGGCAAAAAACAAAGCACTTAATGACGTGTTTTCACGAGTTTTTGTAACTAAAGCTAGTTCTGTGTAAACAGCTTCTCTAATAACAATTAACTAAAGCAGAAAGCATACAACGAACGGTTTGAAGTTTTCTCGGAAAGCAAGAGCTGCAATGTTGTACAGAAAGTATTTGGATATCCTGTGCAATCGGACCAGTCTGTCCGAGCGTTTAGGACACGTGATTTTATCGAGGTTAATTCCGGTTTATACGGTGGCCCAAAAGGGCCAACACAAACAAAAACAGAAAACGCAAATAAAAAAGAACACATCACCAAACAGAAAAAAGAAAACGCAAACAAAAATGAACACATCACCAAAGAAAAAAAGAAAACGCAAGCAAAAATAGCACAACACAAATAAAAAAGCAAAACGCAAACAAAAAAGCAGAACACACAAAAAAATACAAAACGCAAACAAAAAAGCAAAACGCAAACAAAAAAGCACAAAGCAAACATAAAAACCCAACTCAAACTTCACCAATCGCACGTCAATCACGCGCACTTTAATGGCTTCGTTCTTCGTTCCTACAGCTTTTGACATACGGTCATAGTCCTTTTTTGGCCCATATAAAGAAGTTCTCAAAGGACTTCTGATTATGTCGTCCGATTTTGTGATCACTGGTATGATTACAGACCGAATTGGACTCTACTCAGTCCTATTACCATTACTTGAGAACTTTAATTTGCCTGTTAATTTGCCCAGAACCCGGCACTAGCCTGGGACCCCGGCCCCACGTTTTCCGTCTAGCAGACTCGGATGGTAATATTTCGTATTTATTAGGGCTTCCATTGGTAGATATTACTATTAACCAGTCTGAGAAAAACAGTTAAAGATCACAAAAGCTACCCCTAGTGTACAAAATTGAAAATAGGGCTACGATAGAGTTTTGACGAGAAAAATGTTACTGAGAACCAAGTCACAAGGTCTTACGGCTACACAATATCATAATGTGAAGTATACATGAAATAATTCATATTTGTACTGCGGTAGTAGATGAAAGTGAAGAATGATCATCGAGTAAATTTTCCAATTTAATTGGAAAATTTACTGCGATGATCATTCTTCACTTACAATATCATAATATTATATATCTTTTTCATTCTAACCTGATGTAACGATCTCATTCCCAATTATAAAAAAATAACAAATAGCTGGTTAACGTTCCAGGGCTTCTAAACAGTACTAAAGAGCCGCTTAATTCCAACAGATTACTCATCTTGAATCCGAACTGAATTGGGAAAGGCGAAGGGCCACTATGTCTTGTCAGGCTGCTAAATAGTTCTTTGATCACACATTAATTAATTAACCCCTTCAGTGGCAAGGGGTTTCCCCTTGACGAGTAAAATCGTCTGGCGTTGTTAAATAGACAGAGTAAAATTTATAAGTACGTCCTTGGCACTGAAAGGGTTAAGGGAGATAGTTTTTTAACCCCTTCAGTGCCAAGGGGTTTCCCTTTGACGAGTAAAATCGTCTGGCGTTAGACAGAGTAAATTCTTGATAGCCGTGTAAATAAATATTCTAACCTTGAACGTAAAGAATATGTCAAATATCTAGGGGTCATGATTGACAACCATCTTTCGTGGAAACATCATATTAACTATGTTGCGCTAAAAATTAGTAGAAACATCGGGATATTATCTAAATTAAGACATTTTGTTCCTCCCAAAACACTTTTCGGGATTTACAATTCTTTAATCTTCCCTTATCTTTCTTATGGCCTCGTTGCCTGGGGCCAGGCTGCAAAAACTCATTTGGAGAAACTCCTCAGATTACAAAAGAGAGCTGTGCGCCTAATTAACTTCGCACCTTTCCGCTCCCATGCCGTCCCTTACTTTCTTCACTCTAATATTATGCCTATTACAATGCTCTATTTTAAGCTTTCTTCGATGTTAATGTTTGATGTTTACAATAACACTGCCCCTCATAATATTTCACATCTCTTTACTCCCACTCAACAAATCCACTCTTTTTTTTTCTTTTTTTTCTTTTTATTACACTTATGTAATACACTCCTCTTACATATAAAATTTACATCACAAGTACATTGTCTAATACAAAAGACGTAATACAGCTAGAAAAAAGAACAATACTAACTGAATGACGGAGAAGAACAAATTGAAAAAAAAAAATTTCAAAAAAAAAAAAAAAAAAAAAACAAAAAGGAAAATAACTTACAATATAAATTGAAAGGCACCTAAGAATTACTTGCAGTCTACCTTCCATACAACAGTGCTAACGTGTAATGGTGAATAACTTTAGGTATAATTAATAACTGTAAACATATCGCCTCGAGTCTTTACCTCCTTTTTGGAGTACTAATTTTACAGAGGGGAGAAGCAGAATTAATAAAGAGCACATTTCTCCATTTGCCATTGCAACAACATTTTTGTTTGGAATTCTTTCTGGATTGGTTTTTTTTCAAAGCACTTACAACTGAAGACATATTGTTTCAAAAGAATAACAAACAAGTGTAGTCTGCGTCGTGGGTATTCGGATAGTTGATGAAAGTCCGGTATTTCATTAAAAGTAATTTGCTCGTTAGACAGATTAACTTCGGTATCGTTTACGCGGTTAAACCACACCAACGCTTCAGAATAGAATGATTTTATCTCGGAGCAATGTAAGAAAGTATGCTCTATTGAGTCTGAGTTAGGGCAAAAGATACAGGTTGCGTCATCTGTTAATCTAAATTTGAGTAGCTCTTTTTTGGTTACTGTAATTCTATGCAATAATCTAAAAGAGAACTGTCTTAACTTGTTGTCTCTTGTTGTTTGATATATAAAAGAAAACTTGTTTTTCCATTCTGTATAAGTAGCGGCATAATTGACTTTCCAGGTTTTGATGCCCGTTGGCTCTACTGTGGGGTTTTTATTTAGTATTTTATAATAGTGTTTGCATCGCATGTCTGCCAAATCTACAGGACTGTCACCAGGAAACAAAGATACCGCAGTAGTATTTAGTAGCTCATGAGAGGAAGCTTCACATCCTCTTGCTTTTTTCTTCAAGTCAGTTGGAATAGCTGCTATGAGTTGGAAGTAGTGGAGATAATTTGTTTTTATGTTGAACTTATCTTGAAATTCTTGGAATGTTAGGAAGTTTCCATCTGCATTTAGGATATCTTGTACAGAGAGAATGTTCTTCTTAAACCAAGATTTCCAGAAAAGAGTATTTTTATCAATTGTTATTTCCTCGTTGTTCCATAGCAGGAATCTGCCATACGAAAATATATTAGTCTTCTCTTTAAATTCTTGAAAATATTCTAAAAGCTCCCGATAGAAAGTAGGTAAACTATTATTTATGGAATACGCATTATAGTTGCATTTAAGAAGGAATTTCAAGCCACCATGGGTATTGAAATAATAATTTGGAATTGCTTTCCATGAGTCGGTGGTGCTACTTAATAACCGACTTATCCACGCTAGGCGGAGTGATTTTACTACTGCAAAAAAGTTTACAAAAATTAAGACCTCCTTCCGCAAGAGGTTGGTACATGACATCCACTCTTACAGTACTCGCTCCTCCTCTTCTGGAAATTATTACATTAGCCACGCTAGACTAAATCAGAAAAATGATTCGTTTTCTATTATGGGAGCCAAAATTTGGAATAGTAGTATACCTGAAAATTTACGAAATTCTTCTAAATCTCTCTGTAAGGAAAAAGTTCATGCAATTCTGTTGAAAATATTTGAAGTTCAGGATAGTTATGCTGACCTAAACACGATAATCTCCGATTTTAAAAAATGTTAGCCCCCGCTTATCTAAATAGCTGCCTCGATTTTCTTATCTCAATTTCTCTCGTGACTGACCCTTTTTATTACAAATATGGTACTTTTTTTCACTTCAACTATCGTAATAAATCTTAAGCCGTCCACACACCACCTGCCTCGATTAGCCTTGCTATTTGCAGGTGGTGTGATATTTGTATATTTAATGTAAGAAATAAAGATGTTGTTGTTGTTGTTGTTGTAAAACCTGTAAGTACGTCATTGGCAATTAAATGACTAATCTGAGAAAACGACTGAAATCACGCTATGTTTGGTCTCGACTGGTCTACCGATGTGACTTCCCGCAAGTACTAGGGTCAGATACATTATGCCGGCATAATTTTGAGCATAATACTATGGATGGAGCATCAAGCATAATGCCGGCATAATAGGTCTTTTTTTTCTGCATAAATATTAAAAAGCAATGAAAAACCATAAAAACGATCTGTATTTTTGTTTGCGTTTTGTATTTTTTTGTGTGTTCTGCTTTTTTGTTTGCGTTTTGCTTTTTTGTTTGTGTTCTGCTTTTCTGTTTGCGTTTTGTATTTTTGTTTGCGTTTTGCTTTTTTATTTGTGTTGTGCTATTTTTGCTTGCGTTTTCTTTTTTAGAATGAAAAATATATATAATATTATGATATTGTAAGTGAAGAATGATCATCGCAGTAAATTTTCCAATCAAATTGGAAAATTTACTCGATGATCATTCTTCACTTTTATCTACTACCGCAGTACAAATATGAATTATTTCATGTATACTTCACATTATGATATTGTGTAGCCGTAAGACCTTGTGACTTGGTTCTCAGTAACATTTTTCTCGTCAAAACTCTATCGTAGCCCTATTTTCAATTTTGTACACTAGGGGTAGCTTTTGTGATCTTTAACTGTTTTTCTCAGACTGGTTAATAGTAATATCTACCAATGGAAGCCCTAATAAATATGAAATATTACCATCCGAGTCTGCTAGACGGAAAACGTTGGGCCGGGGTCCCAGGCTAGTGCCGGGTTCTGGGCAAATTAACAGGCAAATTAAAGTTCTCAAGTAATGGTAATAGGACTGAGTAGAGTTTAATTCGGTCTGTAATCATACCAGTGATCACAAAATCAAACGACATAATCAGAAGTCCTTTGAGAACTTCTTTATATGGGCCAAAAAAGGACTATGACCGTATGTCAAAAGCTGTAGGAACGAAGAACGAAGCCATTAAAGTGCGCGTGATTGACGTGCGATTGGTGAAGTTTGAGTTGGGTTTTTATGTTTGCTTTGTGCTTTTTTGTTTGCGTTTTGCTTTTTTGTTTGCGTTTTGTATTTTTTTGTGTGTTCTGCTTTTTTGTTTGCGTTTTGTATTTTTTTGTGTGTTCTGCTTTTTTGTTTGCGTTCTGCTTTTTTGTTTGCGTTTTGCTTTTTTATTTGTGTTGTGCTATTTTTGCTTGCGTTTTCTTTTTTTCTTTGGTGATGTGTTCATTTTTGTTTGCGTTTTCTTTTTTCTGTTTGGTGATGTGTTCTTTTTTATTTGCGTTTTCTGTTTTTGTTTGTGTTGGCCCTTTTGGGCCACCGTAGGTTTAGGTCAAACCTCGGCGCTGCACGTGTTTTGGTGTCTACGTTGTTATTTCCCTTGTGTATGGTCGAAGGAACTCTCTAACAGGACTGACATTGTTAAGGATCTTACGGAAAGTCAAAAGAATAGAACATTACGAACACTCGTGAATCAAGGTTACGGCCGTAACACGAATTTTAGTACTGTAAATCATGTGTAAACAGAACAGTGTCGAGCGTTTCCCTCATTGACCTAAACGAATCATGTAAACGATGGACTTTACGGCTGTTACAGTGATCTCACATCTATTTGCTGCTATACACAAGCTTTGAACCATCTATACCAGACCTATCTGCAGGCTTTACACGCACAATGTCTACTTTACTTTAAGGGGGGGGGGGATCCTTCGCACTGATGTTGAACATATTCAACTATTTTAGGTTTGAGGTACACAGGAATGGGTGTGCAGCTCGAACTGTGAGCCTGAGTCATACCGTCCGAGTATCGTTACAAAGCTGAAATAATATATTACCTACAAGGGACACATGAAAGTAAATACCACTCAGGCTACAAAGCTTGTACAATCACTTGTCTGCTTTCGAAAATACCTTGGCATCGGCTAGTTCTGGGAGTATGTCCTCGAGTCTCTTGAGGGTTTAATTAAGATGCTGAGGATCGATGCACACTCTAAATTTGCCATTTGGTTTTTCTGTCACAAGGCTAGACACCCAGTCTGTTCATTCTTCTTCTCTCTTGATCACATTAGCTTGTTCTTAGCGGGCTAGCTCCTCTTTCAACCTTTCTTTAAGGGTGAGAGGCACGCGACGGGGAGGCATAATTGAAGGCGAAGGACTCTTAACAACTTCTGGGTGAGGAGCTCCTTCCATACAACCCAGACCTTGAAGGCCATCAGGGTAAGTCGCAGTGATTCTCTCCATATTAAATTCCTAATAACCTTCGTTGACTTGCAAGACGTTTTCCTGTTGGACAGTTATTGGTCCCATTTGTTGGGCTGCTGAAGAGCCCAGAAGTGGAGTGTAATATTAATTTCATTAATGATTGCAAATTCAACAAGATACTTTTCTTGTTCTTTGGGTTTCGCAGGGATATTTTCGCCACGCCCAGCAACTTCAAATTCGTTGAAGAGTACGTGGTTAATTTCAGGTTGGTCTTCTTAATTTCAGTGTCCCGTAGGAGAAACTTACGGGGTAGCACATTGCAGGAAGCTCCTAAATCGATTTGCATCTTTACTAGCTCATTTACAATCTCCATGTGGGCGAAGATTTTGTTCTTGATCTTTGACATATCCACAGCGTTGGCGGTATGGTTTAATTAAAGACGAGAGACAAGATCTCTTTCCCTGAAGAATGATGAAGACTGTTATGTCATCGAACTGGTTCAATTTCTTGCGTTTAACCTTCTGAGAACGCTTCTTCTAAGATTTGCGTGCATCACTTTGGTGAAAAATGGTTGGCTTTTCCACACGAAGAGCATGTGTTTCCGATATGTATGCAGGACATTTGTCTCTTTTCCGCTTGTGCTTATTACCACAGTAGTTGCATTCGGCGCTTGGCTAATCTTTTGAATCTTTGCAATTTTCTTATTTTTATTCGTATGCCATTATCATGGACACCACAAACGATTCTATCGCGGATAAGGCATCTTTCAAGTTTCCAAACTCGCAAGTTTAGTGTAGTGATTTAAGAGGCTGTCTCTCTAAAAACCGACCACTGATTTTACTTCGAAAATTTGATTTTTCTCATAAGCTGGGATTTTAAAGCCCTTACCTAGTTAATCACTAAAATGAGTTTCATTTGATTAAAAATTGTAATTGAATTTTCCTAGGCTTAGTTAAAGTTCGGTCCGCTGGACTCAAGTTGCATGCCTGCCGAAACTGGAAAAATAGCACATATTGCCGTCGCTCTAAAAAAATTAATATTCGCTCAAAAGTCCCAATTCTTTTTTTTAACTATAGATATATCACAGCAGTTTGTTTAGCCATGTTTCAATTATAATTCAATGTTGTTCCTTCAACGGCTGAAAGCAGATTTTCTACCCGTTAAATCGAGTTTTGAACCAAACACGAAAATAGCGCTACTTTGAAGGCGCGTTTTAAAAATGTGGCACCTGTTTGAAACCGCTGAACTACATGAATAGAAAGTATAAATGACACTTAATTCAAAACAATAATATAATTTGTCTGCCCACTAGGTTTTCAAAACTAACGACCGCTTAAAGTTCGGGAAATTTTGAAAATACTTCAGTGAGTAACTGCATACTCGCCTTCGTGAAGTGCTCCTATAAATTCACCTAAATCTCTTACCTGGCTTTAAGATTAAAGTTTTGGTCCTTTGTAGCAATCCTTGAATCCTAGGTAGCATTAAAACTGCCAGCTTTTCCTTCCAGCAGTAGGTTTGTATACAAGGTACATTTATACGTTCCTGATGTGTGTCGAGCGTGACAGTCACATACTTCCGTGTTCTTTGTATTGCTGACCATTGTTTTCCTCGAAGTCGGTTTAATCATGTAGAGTCCTCTTAAAAGGTTTGTAGAAGCACTCTTTTGAACAACTCTCGGCACACATACAAGTATGAAAACTCAACGGTGATCAGGGGATCCACAGAAGGATTCATAAATGTCACGGCCATTTTGTGTTTAAAACGGGTGTTTTCGTTCCCAATCTTCGCGTGAGCATCACATCCTGATTCCCGTGATACAGATTGGGAACTAATTTAGGGTGCCTTTCTTTAATAGAATCTGGGTCAGAACTTCATGGTCAATAAAAATCGGGAATCCGAAAGAATCCGAAAATGAATTTTGCGTTTCTTTACCAAACAGATCAATCGTATATCTCTTGGATCATGGTGCGTCAAAAGAACCGAAGAATTCACTCCCGGAGTGAGGGTCGCACGGGGGTATTCTCGTGATGAGTGGTTAGCTGATTTAATTTTCCTTGAAACGTGAATTTAGGAAATTATTCTTCGTGATTTGTGACTTGAAGGTTTTGCGTGACTCGTGAGGACCTTGGAGTACAAACCCATACTCCTGATTTTACCACTATATTTGAGTCGAATGGTTAGAGTCATCTGTCGAGGGTGACTTAGGTATGCGATTTGATTTGCAATATGGAGCCTTGATTAAGCCTTTCAGTAATTTGCTTTCTTCAAACACTCTTTCTAGATAGGTTATTATCGAGTATCTTACGTGCTTATTTCCGTGATTCGGAAAAACGACATATTTATATTAGTGATCCGTGATCCTCTATTTTTTCCGTTCGTTAACCGTGACAGAGACCCCGCTGTACTAACCTCCAGAGTGGATACTTCAGTTCCTTTGACACACCATGATCCGAGAGATATAGGACTGATCTGTTTAGTAAAGAAACGCAAAATGCATTTTCGAATTCTTTCGGATCTTGGATTTTCTTAAAGAAAGGCACCCTAAATTAGTTCCCAATCTGTATCACGGGAATCAGGTTGTGATACTCACGCGAAGATTGAGAACGAAAACACCCGTTTTAAACACAAAATGGCCGTGACATTTATGAATCCTTCTGTGGATCCCCTGATCACCGTTTACTGTTCATACTTGTATGTGTGCCGAAAGTTGTTCAAAAGAGTACTTCTACAAACCTTTTAAGAGGACTCTACATGATTAAACCGACTTCGAGGAAAACAATGGTCAGCAATACAAAGAACACGGAAGTATGTGACCGTCACGCTCGACACACATCAGGAACGTATAAATGTACCTTGTATACAAACCTACTGCTGGAAGGAAAAGCTGGCAGTTTTAATGCTACCTAGGATTCAAGGATTGCTACAAAGGACCAAAACTTTAATCTTAAAGCCAGGTAAGAGATTTAGGTGAATTTATAGGAGCACTTCACGAAGGCGAGTATGCAGTTACTCACTGAAGTATTTTCAAAATTTCCCGAACTTTAAGCGGTCGTTAGTTTTGAAAACCTAGTGGGCAGACAAATTATATTATTGTTTTGAATTAAGTGTCATTTATACTTTCTATTCATGTAGTTCAGCGGTTTCAAACAGGTGCCACATTTTTAAAACGCGCCTTCAAAGTAGCGCTATTTTCGTGTTTGGTTCAAAACTCGATTTAACGGGTAGAAATCTGCTTTCAGCCGTTGAAGGAACAACATTGAATCATAATTGCAACATGGCTAAACAAACTGCTGTGATATGTCTATAGTTTAAAAAAAGAATTAGGACTTTTGAGCGAATATTAATTTTTTTAGAGCGACGGCAATATGTGCTATTTTTCCAGTTTCGGCAGGCATGTAACTTGAGTCCAGCGGACCGAACTTTAACTAAGCCTAGGAAAATTCAATTACAATTTTTAATCAAATGAAACTCATTTTAGTGATTAACTAGGTAAGGGCTTTAAAATCCCAGCTTATGAGAAAAATCGAATTTTCGAAGTAAAATCAGTGGTCGGTTTTTAGAGAGACAGCCTCTTAA